>PVIW01009439.1:0-51910 GCA_004026585.1 Noctilio leporinus
TTTCTTTGAACGTTCATGAGCCTCTCGACCTTCCTTCTTTCTTTTTTTCTCATGGTAATCCAAACGGTATCCATAGCGCTTACGGTGTAACTCAATATACTCGTTTTGTGGCATGGTTACAGCCGCGGGGTCGCCGGGTGCAGTTCCCCGCGCCTGAAGAACCTTTCAACGTTCGGATCTCAGAGACCCACGAACCAACCCCGAGCAATTCGCGACAGGAAAGCAACCCAATGATTCTTAAAAAGAAATGTGCCTATGAAGTATTTCCAATCTGTACACATACAGAAGGAAAAAAAAAATATGCGAATATGCATTTAAAAAAGGGAACAATGAATGCTTTTTAAATGGATGAAAAAGGACCTCTTCTAAACTTGACTCCACAGTTAATCAACATAATAATTATTAAAATAATAAAATTAGGAAAAGTAAGAAAGCACAGCTACAGAAAACATTAAAGTCCCACTCAACCTCTTCCACAAGGATACACTCAGGAGTGGACTCAGCAGGCTCACTGAGTAAGTCCTGTGCTGTGGTATTGGCCCCTGTGCATAGTTGATCCTCCATGGTGGTCAGAGTTGGTCCTTGCAGCCATTTGGCCTGGGGGATAAATCCATCCCACTAAGGTGCCAACTGCAATCCTGGCTCAACTATAATAGAAGGGTGTACAGAGCCTACACAGGGTGGATGGGTGCACCTAGAGTGCCCAATTCCAATAATCCAGATTGCTGTGCCACTGTTCCCTACTGGACATCTACTATGTAAGGCCACTCTATAAGCTCAGGAGACATAGCTGTTCTACCTAATACATAGAAAAAAACACAGGGATTCAGCCAAAATGATGAGTATATCAAATGAATTAACAGAAAAAAACATCCAGAAAAAGAGCTCAATTAAATGGAGACAAGCGCATTACTAGATGCAGTGTTCTTTGTAACACTACTGGTTATAAAAATAGTCAATGCACTTAGGGGAACAGTAGATGAACTCAGTCAAAATTTTAACAAAGATACAGGGAAAATAAAAATGAACTAGAAAACATTAAAAAGACCCAGTCAGAAACAAACATGATACTAACTGAAATGAAGAATACGTTTAAGTGAATCAACAGTGGAGTAGATGAAGCAAAAGATCAAATTAGAGATTTAGAAGATAAGGAAGCAGAAAACACCTAATCAGAACAGCAAAAAGAATAAAGAAAAATGAAGATAAATAAGGATCCTTGGGACAACTTCAAGTATATCAATACTCACATGGGATACCAGAAGTAGAAGAGAGTGAGCAAGGAACTGAAAACCTAAGTGAAAAAAAATAACAGAAAACTTCCCCAATCTGGTGAAAGAAATAAGCATACTATCCAGAAGGCACAAAGAGTCCCAATCAAGATGAACCCAAAGAGGCCCCACCAAGACACATCATAATTAAAATGGAAAAGGTTAGTAGCAAGAGAAAAACAGTTAGTTACCTAGAAGGGAGCTTCTATTAGACTGTCAGCTGATTTCTCAAGAAAAGTACGTCAGGCCAGAAGGCACTGACACAAAATAATCCAAGGACCTACAACTAAGATTACCAGGCAAAGCTATCATTTAGAATTGAAGGACAGTTAAAGAGCTTCCCAGAAAAGAAAAAGATAAATGACTTTACCATTACTAAACCTGTATTACAAGAAATGTTAAAGGGTCTTCTTTAAGAAGAAAAAAGGACGGTGGCAGGGAAGTGGGCAGAGCTGAATGTGTGCCCTTGTTTCTGAGCAGCTAGAGGAGACAACAAGGAACATGCGACAGGTAAAAGTCTCAGGGAGCTCGTGTGGGAAGCATCTGCATTCTGGAGCAACTGACCCAGAGATTGCAGGGAGCTGAAAATTGGTGTGACCCAGGTGCACAGCACAGGGCCACAGGGCCTTTACTTCTAAACAGTCACTGAGCAACATGGCCCAAAGAATAAGGTGGCTTTCTTTAAAGACAGCTTCAGACCGCCTATTTGAACAGACATTTTAGCAGCAAAGAGTGTGTGTAGGCAGCACAGACTCAGAATGACTGCAGAGTAGTGTTCCTACAGGGAAAGGCAGAGAGGAGGAACTGTGTAAGTTTGCAGGAGACTTCGGGAACAACCGACTAAGGATATACCCCTCTAGACAGAAGCCCACTCCAGTCACTGCTGGTGGATTGGCAGAATGGGAGCAAGGCATCCAGGGCCTGCCCTGACAGTGACAGATAGCAGATTGCCCTGCCTCCACCCTGAGTGCATGCTTGCTGGCAGGAGTACCTAGGCAGGAACTCAGAGGGCAGGGTTGGTGTGCTCCAGCCAGAGCCTCTGCAGAACAGCCCAGCAACCCACCGGCCCTGAGAGAACCAGACTGCTTATAGCACAGCCCTGTCCCCCAATGCACTTAAGCCTAACTACAGGTTACAAAGAAACCTGATCAAGGAAAAGAGGCAGATACAGGAAATAGAACACTGCTAACCGAAAAACAGCCTATCTAAACACAGAAAGGGGGGAAAAAACCCAGATAATGTGGTGAAGAAATACACCGCAATCTTCTACATGAAGTAGAAGTGTAAGTCCCCCAAATATTTTTTTTTCCAGTTCAAAGCCTTTATTGAAGGATGTTTAAGCAGAAGGCTGAATCTGAACAGACTGCAGCTTCAAGGGAAGGGATAGAAAGATTTTTAAAGGCAAGGGGCAGACCTTTAGCAGGATGGATCACCCTGCTGGTTGGCTCCAGAGTCTAGGGTATGTGTTAGCAAAAAAACAATGTCCTCTGATTAGGGATGGCTCTCAGGAGACTTATGGTCCCTGTGGAATGATTAAAGGAGAGGGGAAGAGGCAATGGGGGTGTAACTAGTCCTCAGCAGGATGCTGGCGACTATGCCTTAGTTGTCTCTCTTAACAGGGAACTTTGGGATCAGGTGCATGGCCAGTGATAGAGATCCTCTTTGCTTCAGCACAGATGGTGGCTCAGGTCCTGCAGGCCACAGTTCCCTAGAACACAGTAACCACTGGCCATAGCAATTCCTCCTCCTATACTGTTATTGAGCTGCTGCTAAAACAGAACCACCAGTCCAGGCAAAATAACCACACCTTCAGAGGTATCCTCCACTCTCAATCACATTCTCAGCTGCAAGTGAGCCAGTATTAACAAGAATGTAGAGAGATTAAGACTATTTATTATAAGAGAGGAGAAAGAGCTGAGTTGACTTACTGAATTATAAATATTTTCTGAGAGGTGAGAGGAAGGAGCAATGCACTTCTTGTGAGGACAAGAAATGAATGTTAAAAAGAATATTTGGGGAATACCAAAAAGAATATTCTTTTTAACATTCATTTCTTGGTTATTTTGCCTGGACTGGTGGTTCTGTTTTAGCAGCAGCTCAATAACTGTACAGGAGACATAGCAGAACAAGTGTCTCTCAATCAGCCAGCTGGAGAGAAAAACTCATAAAGGAGAAACACGTAAGCCAAATCCAAAATACACCAGACAGCCCAAATTAATGCCATAAAGGGCATGCCAAGAGCAGCAAGTTGAGGAAATCTAAAAGGCTGCACCACTGAATCCCATAGGTCTCCTACCACAGAATGTCATTCCACAAAGGAAGGGGGTCATAGCAGATTAATCTAAGAAACAAAAACAAGCAAGAAGAGACACCTAAAATGGGGAGAAAAGGAAATAGTCCATCACCATAAGGAAATGAGGAATCCCCAGAAAGGCTGATAAATGAAATAGACAAGCAAATTATCAAACATGAAATTCAAAGCAATGGTTATAAAAAAGCTCAATGAGCTTAAGTGAGCTCAAAGAAAACTACAAAGAACCACAGAGAACCTGCATGGAATTATTGAAAATCATAATAGCATTAAAAATGACATAGAAAACATCAGTAAGAATGAGGAAAAAATGAAGAACACAAATTCTGAGCTTAGTAACACAGTAAAAAGAATCAAAAGAGGTTAAAGGAAGCAGTGGACCAGATCAGCAAATTGGAGGACAGCGTGGAAAAAAAATAGCCAGACAGTGCAACATAATGAAAAAAGACTAATTAAGAGTAAGAGTTGTTAAGAGAGCTGCAGGACAACATGAAATGTAATAATATCCATATCACAGGGATACCAAAAAGAGAGGAAGAGGAGCAAGAAATAGAAAACCTGTTTGAAAAAGTAATGACAGAAAACTTCCTAAACTTGGTGAGAGAAAAAACTATACAAGTCCAGGAAGCACAGGGGGTCTAAAAGAACATGAAACTAAACAGGCCTACACCAAGACATATCATTATTAAAATGGCAAAATTCAAAGATAAAGAGAGAATCCTAAAGGCAGCAAGACAGAAAGATCTAATAACATACAAGGGAGCTCCAATTAGGCTATCAGCTGATTTCTCAACAGAAACACTACAAGCCAGATGAGAACAGCAAAAAATATTCCAAACAATGAAAACCAAAGGCCTACAACCAAGACTACTCTACCCAGTAAGGCTTTAATTCAAAATGGAAGGTAAAAAATGGAGTTTTCAAGGCAAAAGAATGCTAAAAGAATAGATTTCCACCAAAGCAGCATTGCAAGAGATGTTAAAGGGGCTGCTATAAGAAGAGGAACAAAAGATAGAGATAGCAAGATAGAGAGAGAGAAAGGGGAGAGGGAGACAGAGAAAGAGAAACACAGGTACAAAGAGAAAAAATCACAATGAATAAGTACCTATCAATAATAACCTTAAATGTAAATGGATTAAATGCACCAATCAAAAGATGTAGGTTAGCTGATTGGGTAAGAATACATGACCCACATATATGCAGTCTACAAGAGAACCACCTCAGAACATGAGATCAACACAGACTGAAAGTGAAAAGGTAGGAAAAAATATTCAAGTAAATGAACATGAAAAAAAAACTGGGGTAGCAATACTCATATCAGACAAAATAAACATCATAACAAAGGCCATCAAAAAAGACAAAGAAAAACATATCATAATACATAAGGGAACAATCCAGACAGAAGACATAACTTTGTAAACATATATACATGCAATATAGGTGCACCTAATTAAATAAGAAAAGTCTTAAGAGGACTGCAAGAATGATATAGACAAGAACACACTCATAGTAGGAGATTTTAACACCCATTGTCAACAATGGACTGATCTCCCAAGCAAAGAAACACAGAGGATATTATGGAATTGAATAACACTCTAGATCAAATGGATTTAACTGATATGTATATAGAGAGAGAACTCTTCACTCCAAGGAAGTAAAATACACTTTCTTTTCAAATGCACATGGAACTTTCTCAAAGTTAGACCATATGGTAGGATACAAAACAAGCCTCCACAAATTTTAAAAAAATTAAAATTATATCAAGAATCTCCTGGGATCACAATGGCTTGAAACTAGAAACCAATTTCAAGGAAGAAGTCCAAAAGTTTCTGGAAACAAATGAAAATGAACACACAACATCCCAAAACCTATTAGACACATCAAAGGCAGTCGTGAGAGGGAAGTTCACAGCAATACAGGCCTACCAAAAAAGTTTAGAAGAAGCCAACATAAACAACATAACCCTACATCTATAAGAACTGGAGGGACAACAACAAACAAAACCCAAAGCAGGTAGAAGGAAGGAAATAATCAAGATCAGAGCAGAATTAAATGACATGGAGATAAAAAGAATAATTCAAGGGATTAATAAATCCAGGAACTGGTATATGAAAAGATAAACAAAACTGACAAGCTATTAACCAGACTCATCAAAGAAAAAGAAAGAGGACCCAAATAAACAATATCAGAAACCACAAAGGAGAAATCACAACTGATACCACAGAAATACAAAGGATTGTAACAAATTACTATGAACAGCTATATGACAAAAAATTTGACAACCTGAGTGAAATGGACAAACTTCTGGAGACATAATTTTCCAAAACTGATTTAAAAAAGTGGAAAGCCTGAATAAGCCTTTCAGTGGATTCAGTGAAAGCCTGAAATTTAAGCAGTAATCAAAAAACTCCCAGCACACAAAAGCCCTAGGTGGGATGGCTAGACAGGTGAATTTTACCAAACATTTAGGGAAGAACGAACTCCTATCCTTCTCAACCTATTCCAAAAAATCCAAGAAGAGGGAAGACTCCCAAACTCTTTCTATAATCCCCAAACCTGGCCAAGACATAATGAAAAAGGAATACTATAGGCCAATATCACTGATGAACATACTACATGCTAAAATACTCAAAAGATTATTGGGAAAATTGATCCAACAATATATTAGAAAGATCATACACCATGATCAAGTTGGATTCATCCCAGGGATACAAGGATGGCACAATATTCACAAATCAATAAACATAATACACCACGTAAACAAAAACCAAATGATCATATCAATAGATGCTG
Organism: Noctilio leporinus; assembly: GCA_004026585.1. NCBI lineage: Eukaryota > Metazoa > Chordata > Mammalia > Chiroptera > Noctilionidae > Noctilio > Noctilio leporinus. The sequence continues at coordinate 6,376 of PVIW01009439.1, forward strand.
AAAAAACATTTGATATATCAATAGATATTGAAAAAGCAATTGATAAACTACAGCACCCATTTTTGATAAAAACATTCAGCAAAATGGGAATAGGAGGAGCATAACTCAACACAATAAAGGCCATATATGAGAAACTTGCAGCCACCATCATACTCAATGGGCAAAACGTGAAAGGCCTTTCCTAAAGATCAGGAACAAGGCAAGGGTGTTCACTCTCTTCACTTCTCAACCTAATAAGGGAATTAGGCAAAATAGCTGGATACAAAATCAATATCCAGAAATAAAAGGCATTTTTATACACCACCAATAAAACATAAGAGAATGAAACCTGAAATCAAATCCCTTTTCTATACAACAAGAAAAATAAAGTACCTGGGAATAAACTTAACCAAGGAGATGAGTGACCTATACTTGGAAAACTATAGAACACTGAAGAAAGAAATTAAGGAAGATACAAATAAATGGAAGCATATACCATGTTTATGGATGTGAAGATTTAACATCATAAAAATATCCATACTACCCAAAGCCATCTATAGATTCAATGCAATCCCCATTAAAATACCAATGGCATATTTCACAGACCTAGAGCAAATACTCCAAGGGGATGAATAGCCACAGCAGTCTTGAGAAAGAAGAACAAGGTAGGAGGAATCACAATACTAGATATCAAACTATATTACAAAGCCATAGTAGTCAAAACAGTCTGACACTACCACAAGAACAGACATATAGCTCAATGGAAAAGAATAGAGTCCAGAAATATACCTAGGACTCTATGGGCAACTAATAATTGACAAAAGGGTAAGGAACATAAAATGGAGTGCAAATAGCCTTTTTAACAAGTGGTGTTGGGAGAATTAGACAGGAACATGCAAAAAAAAAAAAAAAAAAAACAGAAACAAAAACAAAAAAACTAGACCACCAATTTATATCATACACCAGAATAAATTCAAGATGGATAAAAGACTTAAATATAAGCTATGCTACCATAAAAGTCCTAGAAGAAAACATAGGCAGAAAAATTGCAAATATCCCATGTAGCAATATTTCTACTGATATTTCTCCTAGGGCAAGGGAAAAAAAGGAACAAATTAACAAATGGGACTATGTCAAACTGAAAAGTTTTTGCTCAACTAAAGAAAATATCTACAAAATGAAAAGGGAACCAACCATATGGGAAAACATATTTGCCAATGACACCTCAGACAAGGGTTTGCTCTTCCAAAATATATAAAGAACTTATACAACTCAATACCAGCGAGACAGACAACCCAATGAAAAAACGGGCAAAGGACCTGAACAGACAATTCTCCCAGGATATATACAAAGAGCCCATAGGCATATGAAAGAATATTCAACATCACTAGTAATCAGATGCAAATTGAAGCCACAATGAAATACCTACCACCTCACACATATCAGAATGGCCATCATGAACAAATCCACAAACAACAAATGCTGGTGAGGATGTGGAGAAAAGGCAACCCTGGTGCACTGCTGGTGGGAATACAGATTGGTGCAGCCACTATGGAAAACTGTATGGAATTTCCTCAAAAAATAAAAACTAAAATTGCCTTGTAACTCAGCAATTCTACTGCTTGGATTATACTTGAAAAACCCTGAAACACCAACTCAGGAGAACCTATGTACTCCTATGCTCATAGCAGTGCTATTTACAATAGCCAAGTGCTAGAAATAGCCTAAATGCCCATCAGCAGATGAATGGATCAAAAAAGTGTACTCCATTTACACAGTGGAATTCTATGCAGCAGAAAAAAGAAGGAACTCCTACCATTTTGATAGAATGGATGGGACTGGAGAGTATCATGCTTAGTGAAATAAGCCAGGCAGAAAAAGTGATCTCACTTAACATAGGAAACTAATGAACAAAACAACCAGATGAGCTGAATGGAACCAGAGACATGGGAATAAAAGGAGAATGATGGTGACTAGGGGGGAGGAGAAGAGTGGGGAAAGTATGGAAAGGGAGTAGTCAAGGAACTAATGTGAAAGATCCATGGACATAGACAACGAGGTGGGAAATGACTGCAGGAGAGGGGACCAGGAGGGTAGGACAGGAGAAAGCAATGCAGAAAAAATGAAACAATTGTAATATAACAACAATACATTTTAAAAAAGGAAAGGATCAAAAACATGAAAAAAATTGCAGTAAATACATATCTGTCAATGATTATTTTCAATGTAAATGTATTAAATGCTTCAATCAAAAGATATATGTAGGTTGAACTGATAACAAAAACACTTTTACATATTCTGTCTACAGAGAATCAACTCAGATGAAAAGACACACGGAGACTGAAAATGAAGGGATAGAAATAGATATTTTATGAAAATGGAAACAAAAATCTGGGTATTACTTAAAGCAGACAAAATACATCTAAAAATCAAACAAACAAGCAAAACAGAAACAGAATTATAGGTTCAGAGAACATTTTGATTGTTGTCAGATGGGGTGACATTTGGGAGATGAGTGAAAAAGATGAAGGATTAAGAAGTGCAGGTTTGTTGTGATAGCATAGTCATGGGAATGTAAAGTATAGCATAGGGAATACAGTCAATAATATTGTAATAACTATGTTTGGTGTCAGATGGGTATTAGATTTACCAGCGTGATCACTTAGTAAGTTATATAATGTCTAATCTCTGGTGTACATAAAACACTAATATAATATTATATGTTAACTGTAATCAAAACATAAAAAATTACTCCCTCTCTGCCTCTCTCCCTTCCTCTCTCTCTGGAAATAATGAAATCTTTAAAAAAAAAAACATAAAAAATTATTTAAAATTTACTTTAAATTTACTTTTTTACAAGAGAGAAAGCATTTAGAGTGAAGTTTAAGATATAGGATAGTATGATATTTAGTATAAATTATGTATAGCAGAAATAAAGAAATTGAGATAGGTAGAATAGGACCACATTGTAAGTCATGAAAGGAACCTTTAATTTCATTTATTAAAAAGTAGCAACTTTGTCAAGCTATTAAATGATACACTACATGCTGTGAGCCATTTAGGAGTTGGCTTATGCCAGGAATGAAAAAAGAAAGACATTTCTGGTTTTATGTAGTATAAGTGTGAAGTGAGAAAATAAAGAGATGTAGTAGATGATTTTGAAAGAAAAACAACAGGAATCTCAATAGACTATTTATAGGAAATAGCAGGTTTAGTAGACTGACCCATGATTGCAACTTCAAATAGTAAAAGAATGGTAGAATATCTCTTATTTGACTCCTGGGAAACCAGATTCTCTGATTTTCACTTTATTCACACTATTCCTTCTCAATCTCCTATTAATAATGAGATTTAATGGTTTACAAGGCGTGTAAAGAGTGTATTGTCTCAAGATGCATCTCTCATAGACAACCACTCTGTAGAAACGGAGTCAGTAAACTATGACTGCAAGGCAATGGTCCTTGAGCTAAGAATGCTTCTTAGCCCTGGCTGGTGTGGTTCAGTGGATTGGGTGCCAGCCTGAGAACCAAAGGGTTGATAGTTCAATTCCCAGTCAGGGACTAGGCCTGGGTTGCAGGCTGGGTCCCCAGCTGGGAGCACCTAAGAGGCAACCACACATTGATATTTCTCTCCCTTGTACTCTCTTCCCTTCCCTCTTTCTGGGAATAAATAAAATCTTTAAAAATAAAAAGAACACTTTTTACATTTTCTTAAAAAAGATTTTATTATTTTTAGAGAGAAGGGCAAGGAGGGAGGAAGAAAGGGAGAGAAACATCAATGTATGGTTGCCTTTCATCTGCCCCTAGCTACATATCTAGGTGGAGACCTGGCTTGCAACCTGGTTATGTGCCCTGGCTGGGAATTGAACCAGCAGCCTTTGGGTTCTCAGGTCAGCACCTTATCCACTATGCCACCAGCCAGGGCACTTTTTACATTTTCAGAGGAAAAAAGTAGAAGATATAGTAGGGAGGAGCAAGGATGAAGAAGAAAGGAAAAAAGAGAAGAATGAATAAGAAGAGAAAGGGGAAAGAAGGAAGCCAAGAAAAAAAAAATCACTCTTAAATTGTCGAAGAACAGGAAAGCATTTAGAAGTGAAAGTGACAATATGAAGAAATGCGATTATTGTAATGGAGAGATGTGGTCCAACTGAACTTAAGTCACTTCCAAAGGTCTGAGGCTACAAAAAGAAATTTCTGAAAAATATTTGAAAGGTGATAAACAGTGAACCAATGGCTTAAGATCTCATTTAATGTGGCTTCCATCTACTTGTGAACTCATGAACTCACTTGGGTGACACTGGCTTGGGAATCCTTGCTTTAATATCCAGGGTTCTTCTCCTTGTTCTATCTTGATGATCACATCTGGCTTAGTAATGCAATACCCTGTTAACAAACAAAATAATACAGCAATATAGCTAAACAGCCTGGTTCTAGAGACTGAAAAATGAAGGGGATGAAATTTACACCTTAAGGAACTGTTCAAAAAGGTACCCAAATGAACCAACCCTGAGGAGGTAAGACATCATTATTTTTATTTTTATTTTAAAGATTTTATTATTTTTAGAGAGAGGTGTAGGGAGAGAGGGAGAGAAAAATCAATGTATGGTTGCCTTTCACCTGCCTCCAGCCACAGATCTGGCTGGAAACCTGGCTTGCAAACTGGTGATGTGCCCTGGCTGGGGAAATTGAACCAGCGACCTTTGGGTTCACAGGCTGGCACCTTATCCATTGTGCCACCAGCCAGGGCGACATCATTATTTATGGTGGCCAAAATGGATTGTTTATCTCAGGGCCTTAAATCTCAAGCTTCAAATCAGAAAATTCTACAGGAAGTTCATGTTTCATCAACTAAGAAGTGCATGTTACTAGTAATCACATGGAAAAATTCTTACCTACTGAGACAAGGTGGCTATAATTTTCTAGCATCATGTCTCTGTATAGTATCTTCTGAGCAGGATCCAGCAGATACCACTCTTCCTGGGTGAAGTCCACACATACATCTTTGAATGACACTGGTTCCTGTAACGGTATATTCTTTTTCTGTATGAAGCTGTCAGAACTATATTATGAGGAAAAGATGCGAAATAACTAATTTCTTTACAGTATACTAAAATTTGTCATACAGGATATTTCTTTGGCTATACTGGTTAGGATAAAATATGTACAATTTCCACTAATAGCCTGGAACTCTCCCAACTGCTACAAATATTATTGATGGAAACAAACACAGGTTCTGTTCTCACAGTGTTTATGACCTGATAAAGACACATATACTCTTATCATTTATTAAATTAGACACAACAGGAGCTAGCAGTATGCACAAAGTAGACTAGAGTAACCGAAGAAATAGGGTTACCAAGGAAAAGTTAGTCATTTCATATTATCTTCTATACTACATTAACTTTCACCGAGGAAAAAAAACGGTCAGTTGTTGAAATGAATAGTGGACCCTGGCTGATGTGGCTCAGTGGATTGAGCACTGGCCTGCAAACCCAAGGGTCACTGTTAGATTCCCAGTCAGGGCACATACCCAGGTTGCAAGCCTGGTCTCCAGCTAGGTCCCCAGCTAGGTCCCCAGGTGAAAGGCAACCATATGTTGGGGGAAAAAAAAACATTATTGAGGTTGAAAGGAATATGGTGTAGACCCTGACCAAGTTCAACCTATGATAAACTAAAGTGAACAGCCCTGCATTTTACATGCCCACCTGCGAAAACAATGAATTTTCTCTGCTAAAAGAGAAAATTATTTGGAAACTCTACCATTTTTTGTTGTTAAATATAATGATCATAGGAAATAGGGCTGATCAGATGAAAGAAAGAATTTATTATATGTGTTAAAGATAAAAGTTAAAGATAAAGAGAGAATCTTCAAAGCAGAAAAAAAAAAGAAAAAGAAAAAGAAAAGAAAAGAGTGACCTACAAAGGAGTTTCAATAAGACTCTCAGCTGATTTCTCAAAAGAAACTTTGCAAAGGGGTTTGGCAAGAAATATTCAAAGTGATGAAAAGCAAGTACCTTCAACCAAGATTGCTCTATCCAGCAAAGCTATCATTCATAACAGAAGGGCAGATAAAGTGCCTCCCAGATAAGGTAAAGCTAAAGGAGTTCATCAGCACCAAGCCCTTATTATATGATATGTTAAAGGGACTTATTTAAGAAAAAGAGGATCAAAACTATGAACATTAAAATGACAACAAACTCACAACTGTCAACAACACAACCTGAGAAATGAAAAAGAAGGAAAACAAAAATCAACCAAGCACACAACCAGAATAGGACCAGAAACATAGGTATGGGGATCACTGGCAGGACTATTAGCTGGGAGGGGGAAGGGGACAAAATGGGGAAAAAGTGCAGGGTTTAGGAAATATAGTTGGTGGGAATAAGGTGGACGGGGGAAGTTAAGAATAATAGAGGAGCCCTGGCTGGTAGCACAGTGGTTAAGGCACCGGCCTGCAAACCCAATGGTCGCAGGTTCGATTCTCCAGCCAGGGCACATAACCAGGTTGCAAACAAGGTCTCCAGTCAGGTCTGTGGCTGGAGACAGGTGAAACGCAACCATACATTGATGTCTCTCTCCCTCTCTGCCTCTCTCCCTTCCCCTCTTTCTAAAAAATAATGAAATAAAATCTTTAAAAAAAAAAAGTTACAAAAAAAAAAAAAAAAAGAAGAAGAATAGAGGAAAGGGTAAATCAGAGAACTTACATGTACAACCCACAGACATGAGCTAAAGGTCAGGGTGGGAATGCAGGAAGAAATGGGGGGACTGGATGAAGGGAAGCAAAGGAAAAAGAATTTGGGACAACTGTGACAGCATAATCAATAGAATATACAAAGATAAAAAATAAAAATTAAATTAAAAAATAAAAGAAAAAGAAAAATTCAAAATGGATCAAAGACCTAAATATGAGATCTGAAACAACAACTTACATAGAATAAAACAGGTTACTAAACTTATGGACCGTGGTCATAGAGAACATTTTATAAATTTGACTTTAAAACCATGGGAAGTAAAGACAAAAATAAACGAATGGGACTATACCAAACCAAAAGGCTTTTGCACAGCAAAAGAAACCACCAACAAAACAGCAACTAACCAAATGGGAGAAAATATTCGCAAGCAACAGCTCTGAAAAGGGGTTAGTATTCAGAATACATAAAGAACTCATACAACTCAACATCAAAAAAACAACCCAATTAAAAAATGGGCAGAGGACTTGAACAAACAATTCTCTCAAGAAGACATACAATGGCCAACAGATACATGACAAAATGCTCAACTTCACTAGCTATTAAAGAAATGTAAATCAAAACTACATGAATTACCACCTCACACCTGTTAGAATGGCTATTATCAACAAGACTGCTAACAACAAGTGTTGAAGAGATTGTGGAGAAAAAGGAACCCTCATTCACTGCTGTTGGGAAAAGTACACTGGAAAAGTCACTATGGAAAACAGTATGGAAGTTCCTCAAAAAGTTAACAATAAAATTACTATATGGCCCAGCAATCCCTCCTTCTGGGTATCTACCCAAAAAATTCAAAAATATTTGTTTATAAGATATATGCACCCCTATATTCACAGTGGCCTGAACATGGAAACAACCAAAGTGTCCTTTGATAGAGGATTGGGTAAAAGTATATAATACATATACACAATGTAATACTACTCAGCCATAAGAAAATATGAACTACTATTTGCAACAACATAGATGGACCTTGAGAATATTATGCTAAGCAAAATAAGTTGGTTAGAGTAAGTTAAGAACCATATGATTTCACTCATATGTGAGATATAAAACTCAATTTCACAGACACAGATAATAATATGGTTGTTGCCAGGGAGAAGGGAGGTGTGGTAAAGGGGGCCAAATACTGATATATGGTGACATAAGATGATTTGACTTTGGGCAGTGGGCAATCACAATGCAATATACAGATCATGTATCATAGAAATGTGCACTTGAAATTATATGATCTTATTAACCAATGTCACCCCATTAAATTAAAAATTTATTGTCACTCCAATAAATTAAAAAGTAAAATAAATGGAATAAAATTAAAAAGTACAAATTACCAGTTATAAAATCAGTCAGAGGTTGTAAAGTACAGGATAGGAAACAGTTAATAATACTATAATAGAGCTGCCATCTTGCGTCCCCTTGTGTGCGCGTTTATTCTCAGCTGGTCTGCCAAAGACCCCCTTGAGCACCAGCCCTAGTCCCCCGCGCGGCCCCGTTTTCTCTCCAACAAGATGAAAGAAACTATCATGAACCAAGAGAAGCTCGCCAAACTGCAGGCACAAGTGCGCATTGGTGGGAAAGGCACTGCCCATAGAAATAAGAAGGTAGTTCACAAAATAGCTACAGCAGATGATAAAAAACTTCAGTTCTCCTTAAAGAAGTTAGGGGCAAACAATATTTCTGGTATTGAAGAGGTAAATATGTTCACAAACCAAGGAACTGTGATCCACTTTTAACAACCCTAAAGTTCAGGCATCTCTGGCAGCCAACACTTTCACCATCACAGGCCATGCTGAGACAAAGCAGCTGACAGAAATGCTTCCCAGCATCTTAAACCAGCTTGGTGCAGACAGCCTGACTAGTTTAAGGAGACTAGCTGAAGCTCTGCTCAAACAATCTGTGGATGGAAAAGCACCACTTGCTACAGGAGAGGATGATGATGATGTTCTAGATCTTGTGGAGAATTTTGATGAGGCTTCCAAGAATGAAGCAAACTGAATTGGGTCAACTTCTGAAGAAGACAAACTTGAAGAAGTTACTGGGAGCTGCTATTTTATATTATGACTGCTTTTTCAAATTTTGTTTATGGATCTGATAAAACCTAGATCTCTAATTTTTAAGCTATAGCCCCTTGGACACTGCAGCTCTTTCCAGTTTTTGCTTATGTACAAATCATTCTTTGCAGCTAATTAAGCTGAAGAGGCCTGGGAATAAAGTTTGAAACCAAGATTAAAAAAAATAATAATAATAATAATAATAATACTATAATAACTGTACGATGCTAGATGGGTACTAGAGTTATTATGGTAATCACTTTGTAATGCATGTAAATGTCTAAGACTTCTGTTGTATATCTGAAACAAACATACCATATGTCAACTATAAATTGCAAATTAAGCCTAAAGCAAGCAAAATAAAGGAAATAAAAATCAGATTAAGTCTACGATATTAAAAACATTAAAAACAGAGAAAAATCAATGAAGCCAAAGCAGCTTCAGTGAAAAGATTAATAAAAATTACTAAACCTCCAGACAATCTCAAAAAGAAAAAAGAGAAAAGCAATGAATTGTAAATCTCTGTGAGATAGGTAGGCATTGCTGATCCTAAAGGACATTAAAAGAATAATAAGAGAATACTAAAAACAACTCCATTTCTGAAAATTGGTAACTTAAATGAAGTGGACATATTCTTTAAAAGACACAGCTACCAAAGGAAAAATAGATAACCTAAAGAGACCTATACCTGTTAAAAAAAATACTCAATAATTAAAATACTTCCAAAATAAAAAGCACCAAGCCCAGATGGTGTCACTATTACATTCTACTAAATATTTAAGGAAAATATTACCAAGTACCCACAATCTCCTCCAGAAAGTAACAATTCCATACTCATTATATGAGACCAGCATCACCCTGATAAAAAATCAGATAAAGACATTATATGAAAACTAAAGACCACTACCTCTCATTAACAGAGATGCAAAAATCTTCAAATACTGGCATATCAAATTTCATAATGTATAAAAATTATAAACCACAACCAAGTGGAATTCATTCCATTTATGAAAGCTGGGTCAAAATATTTTTTTAAATCAATATAATATAGCATATCAACAGTCCAAAGAAGAAAAATCACATGATCATGTCAATTGATGAAGAAAAACATTTGATGAAATCTTATATCCACTCATGATAAAAACTCTCAGCAAACTATGAATGGAGGGGAACATTCTTAGGTTGGTAAACATCATCTACAAAAGAATTAATTTAATGTTAATAGACTGGACATTTTCCCTTTAAGCAAAGGAACAGGGCATGGATGTACTATCTCAATGCTTCTATTCAACCTTGTACTAGAAATCCTGGCTACAGTAAGATAAAAAACAAATAGGAATAACATGTATACATGTGGGAAGGGAAAATAAAACTGTATTTATTTGAAGTCAACATGATTATCTCCACAGAAAATCCCAAAGAATCTACAAAAAGGAAAAAAAAACAGGAGGTTGTAAGTATACATAGCAACATTTTAGAGGATAAAAAGTCACTATACAATAAAAAAGTCAACTACTGATCTACAAGGTCTGTCCAGAACGTACCAAGCCATGTAATATAGAGACATTTACTAAAGAAGAAACAAGAAACATTGTAAACAGGACAATGATGCCTCAGTTCCTTTCCAAGTAGGCACCTTGGGACCTCACATAGTTCTCCCAATTGCCATCAGCTGCCCATCATACTTTCCTGAATTTTACTGATGATCTGAAATCTTTTCCCTTTCAAAGGTGACTTTAATTTTGGGAAAAGTCAGATGTCACAGGACATCAAATCCAGGCTGTAGGGGATCGAGTCACCTGGGTGATTTGATGTTTTGCCAAAAAACTCTGCATGAGACATAACGCAAGAGCAAGTAGTCATACTGTCATGATGAAGTTTCCAATTACCTGCTACTCATAGCTGTGGCCTCTTGAATTATCTTAATAGTTTCAACAAAGGTATGTTCAAGCTTAATGCAAAAACGGATGCAGATTTGTTGTTCTACTCACTCAACCATTTTGAATGTGATGACTACACAGTACACATGCTTACTCAAAGGTGTCTACCTCCCTCACTGACCAGGTACAGTGAAGTGGTCCTTGTACATGCAGGTGCATTCCAATCTACTCTCCTAAGCTTCCAGGTTATATCACTGTCATGCAAACTATAGCTATATTAACAATGGCTGGACTTTATTCAGACATACCTTGGCATATCAGAATAAACACTTGGAATATCAAGTCTTCAAATAAAAAACAATAAAAATTATAATAGCACCCAAACAGGAAAGTTCCCAAGTATAACTCTAACACAATATATACATGGATTTGAAGGAAAACACAAAGACTAATGTTAGAAATCAAAGATCTAAATAAATGGAGAGCTATTCCATATTCATCAACTGGAAGATTCAATATTGTTAAGATATTTTTTCCAGCTTAATTTAAAATTTTAATGCAGTTGAAATAAAATACCCAATTATTTTGTAGAAATTGATAAAATGATTCTAAGGTTCATATAAAAAGGTAAAAGACAGAGAACAGACACCATAATGTGGAAGAAGAAATAAGAGAATTCACATTACTTAAGATTTCCTATAATGCTACAAGTAACCAAGAGAGTGTGCTCCTAGTGAAAAAAGCACTTAGATCAATGAAAAAGAATAGTGGATCTAGGTACAGATACATAAAAATATATTCAATTGATTTTTGATAAAGGCACAAATGCAATTAGATAGAGAAAAAAGTCTTTCAACAAATGGAATCTGATCAACTGGAAATAATAACTTACACAAAGACCTTATACCTCCCACAAATGTTAAGTAAAAGTGAGTCACAGACTTAAATATAAAATGCAAACCTATAAAAATTCTAGAAGAAAATATAGAACACAGAAAATAGAAATAACAGGAAAAAAGTCTATGTGATCTTGGATTCGGTGCTGAGTTTTTATATAAACAGGAAAAGAAATTACATGAAAAAAATACATGGGTTGGGTTTTATTAAAAACAAAATCTGCTCAGCAAAAAACACATATAAGAAAATGCAAAAACCAAGCCATACAACAGGAGAAAATATCTGCAACAAATATATTTAATAAAGGAGTTACATATGAAATATACAAAAGAACCCTTAAAACTTAATAAGAAAAACAACTGTCTGATTGAAAAATGCAGAGCTGGAAGGTCACAGGGAAAGCCTGGCACATTGCTTTTGGCTATGCCATGTAGGGGCAGTGCAAGACCAAAAATTGAAGGGGCAACAAGTGGATGGTTGGCACAAATTCTGGAAGGCTGGAGAAAAGCATTCCCACCCTAGAAGCACTTTACAGCAATAGGCAAGAGGGATTATGTGAGTTTGAATGGGACAGTTGGAGTGTGGTGACCTGGACCTGCCCTGACTGAGATTTCAAGGAAGAAATCAAAAAGTTTCTGGAGACAAATGAAAATGAACACACAACAGCTCAAAACGTATGGGACACAGCAAAGGCAGTCCTGAATTGGAAGTTTTATAGCAATATAGGCCTACTTAAAAAAGGTCAGGAAGGATCTCAAACAACCTAACCCTATAGCTACAAGAAGGAGAGAACAACAACAAAGCCCAGAGCAAGTCGAAGGAAGGAAATAATCAAGATCAGAGAATAATTAAGTGACATAGAGACTAAAAGAAAAATTCAAAGGATCAATATATCCAGGAGCTGGTTATTTGAAAAGATCAATAATCAACAAGCCTTTAACCAGATCATCAAGAAAAAAAGAGGACCCAAATAAACAAAATTAGAAACAAAAGAGGAGAAATCACAACTGATACACAGAAATCCAAAGGTTTGTAAGATACTGTGAACAACGTATATGAAAAAATGGACAAATTTCTGAAAATATAGAATCTTCAAAAACTGAATCAAGAAAAGCAGAAAGCTTGAATAGACCAATAACTAGTGAAAATGAAACAGTAATCAAAAAACATCCAGCACACAAAAGCCCCAGACCCAATGGCTACATAGGCAAATTTTATCAAACATTTAGGAAAGAACTAACTCCTATCCTTCTCAACTTATTCCAAAGAATCCAAGAAGAGAGAAGATTCCCAAACTCTTCTTATTAGGCCAGTATTATTCCAATCCCCAAATCAGGTCAAGGTACAACAAGAAAGAAAACTACAGGCCAATATTTTTCATGAACATAGATGCTTTAAATTTTCAACAAACCATTAGCAAACTGAATCCAGAAATACATTAAAAAAATCATATACCATGGTCATGTGGGATTCATCCCAGGGATGCAAGGATGGTATAATTTTCACAAAACAATATATGTAATAATCACATAAGCGAAATGAAAGAGAAAAACCATGTAATCATATCAATAGATGCTGAAAAGCATTTGATAAAGTACAGTACCTACTTATGATAAAAACTCTCAGCAAGTAGGAATAGGGGGAGCTACCTCAATATAATAAAGGCCGTGTATGAGAAACCTGCAGCCAACATCATACTCAATGGGCAAAAACTGCAAGCCTGCCACCTATGATCAAGGTGTGTCCACTTTCTTTACTTCTATTCAACATAGTTTTGGAAGCTGTAGCCATAGTGATCAGACCAGAAAAAGGAATAAAAGGAATCCAAATTGAAAAGGAGGAAGTAAAACTGTCATTATTTGTAAATGATATGATAGTGTACATACAAAACCCAACAGACTCCACCAAAAACCTACTTGACATAATAAGTGAATTTGTCAAAATAGCTGGATACAAAGTCAATACCTAGAAATTGAAGACATTTTTATACACCAACAATGAAACATCAGAGAAAGAAACTAGAAAATAAATCCCATTTACTATAACAAGAAAAATAAAGTACCTAGGAATAAACCTAACCAAGGAGGTAAAAGACCTGTACCCAGAAAACTATTAAACATTGAAGAAATTAAGGAAGACACAAATAAATGGAGGCATACACTATGTTCATGGATGAAAACAATTAACATCATTAAAATGTCCATAATATGCAAAGCATTTATAGATTTAAGGTAATCCAATGACATATTTCACAGACCTAGAACAAATGCTTCAAAAATTTATATGGGGCCAAAAATTTTATGACCATGTATAGCCATAGCAATCTTGAGAAAGAAGGGTGAAGCAGGTGGAATCATAATGCCAGATATCAAACTATATTAAAAAAACATTATAATCAAAACAGTCTGGTACTGGCACAAGATACATATAGATCAATGGAACAGAACAGAGAGCCTAAAAATAAACCCAAGGCTCTCTGGTCAACTAATACTTGGCATAGGCAGAAGGATAAAATGAAGTGAAACTATCCTCAACAAGTGATATTGGGAGAATTGGACTGGGTCATGCAAAAAAATGAATGAAAACAACAAATGTGATACAATGAAAAAATGACACCATAAAAATCCTAGCAGAAAACATAGGTAGTAAAATTTTGGACATCCCATACAATAATAGTTTCACCAATGTTTCTCCTAGGGTAAACAAAATAAATAAAACAAATAAATGGGACTACATCGAACTAAAATGTTTCTGCTCAGCTAAATAAAACATTAGCAAAACGATGAGAAAGATCTGTATGGGAAAACATATTTGCTAATAACACCTCAGACAAGGTTTCGAACTCCAAAATATATAAAGAACTTACATGACTCAACACCAGGCAGACAGACAGATAATTAAAAAATGGGCAAAGGACTTGAATAGACACTTCTCTGAGGAGGACATTCAAAGGGCCCATAGGCACATGAAAGAATGCTTAACATCATCAGCCATCAAAGAGATGCAAATTAAAACTACAATGATATACCACCCTACACCAGTAAGAATGGTAATCATTAACAAATCAACAAACAACAAATGCTGGTGAGGATGTAGAGAAAAAAGAACCCTAGTGTACTGTTGGTGGGAAAGCAGACTTAGTGCAGCCACTATGGAAAACAATATGGAATTTCCTCATAAAACTAAAAATGGAACTGTCTTTTGATCCAGCAATTCCACTACTAGAATTATACCCAAGAATTATACCCAAGAACCCTGAAATACCAATTCAGAAAGACCTATGCACCACTATGTTTATAGCAGCACTATTCACAATAACCAATGCTGGAAACAGCCTTAGTGCCCACCAGTGGGTGAAGGGATCAAAACACTGTGGTACATTTACACAATGAAATACTATGTAGCAGAAGTGAAGAAGGAACTTCTACATTTTGGGACAGCATGGATGAAACTGGAGAGTATTATGTTTAATGAAGTAAGCCAGGTGGCAAAAAACAAATATGGTATGATCTTATCTAATACAGAAAACTAATGAACAAAATTGACAGATGAGCAGAATAGAACCAGAGACATGGAAACAAGGAACATATTGATGGTGATCAGAGGGGTGGGAGAAGGGGAAGTGGGTAGAAGAAGGGAAAGGGTTTAGTCAAGAACTAGTATGAATGACCCACAGACATGGACAACACGGTGGGGACTGACTGTGGGAAAGGGGATGGGGTGGGTGGGGCAGTGGACAGTAATGGGTGGAAGAATGGGACAAATGTGACACAACAATACATTAAAAAAATTTAAGTTTTATATACTTTTGTAAAGCTATAACTTAAATTATATTCCTCTGATAAAAAGTGCGTAACTTTCCTGCATAATTCATGAGCTTTTAATAAAGTTATAAAAGGAAAGCAGAGATTCTATTTAAATAGTTTTCTGTGCTTTTTTTTTTTTTTTTTTTTTAAGATTTCATTATTTTTAGAGGGAGGCAAAGGGAGAGAGGCAGAGGGGGAGACAAACATCAATGGTTGCCTTTCATCTGCCTCCAGCTACAGAGCTGGCTGGAGACCTGGCTTGCAACCTGGTTATGTGCCCTGGCTGGGGATTTGAACCAGCGACCTTTGGGTTTGCAGGCCAGTGCGTTATCCACTGTGCCACCAGCCAGGCCTGTGCTTTTTCTCATCATATCTTTAATTCTGTAAGTACACTTAGCCTTAATGTTAGAAAAGCTAAAATTTTGCTTACACCTATTTAATTTTCTGTATTTGACTGCAAAGTCTTTGCCACCATGATTAAATAAATGCCAATTGTTCCAATTATGACCTATGATTCTATTTGATCAAATGTTTAAAAATTTTTGAGGACTCCCAGCCAAGGTGGAGGCGTCAGTAGAAACATTGCCTCTCCCTCACAACTAGAAGAAATTTACATCTACCTCAAAACTAAATAAAAATACCGAAATTTCAGAAACTCAAACTACAGGGAAAGGCAACAAATGAAGAAGTAAAGAAATAGCCAGAGAGGTAGAAGTGGGTGGAGCAAGGGAGGACAGCAGCAGTACCAGCACTGGAGCTGAGGCAGCAGAAAAAAGCAGTCATACATTTAAATCTGGGAAACGGTCTCGGGGCTAGATCATGCAACCTAAGGTTCCAGCACTGGGGAGGAATATAACTACATTGCTTCTGACTGTGAAAAGCAGTGGGAGTTGGATGGAGGAAGAGACTGCTAGTCTCAATGAGCAAGAGGCATTGTTTCCTCTAAGACCTCTTCCCCACATACAGTGACACATTATGGTGAAATGGATCACCCCCACAGTGACAAATTTCTAAGGCTCCGCCCCTTAAGTGCAACAGAACTACTTAAAATACAAAAGGCAAATGCAGAAAGCTGTCTGACTGCCAAGATAGAAAAGTATGGCCTAAATGAGGGAGCAGATCAAGGTGCCAGTGGGAAGAACTGAGCAACGAAGAGATAGACAACCTAACTGACAAGGAGATAGCCGCCTAACAGATACAGAGTTCAAAATGCCGGTGATTAAGATGCTCACAATCTTGACATTCTTAAATAAACAAACTCGGAAAGGAAGAAGTGAAGGCCACCTATGTGAAATGAAGAAAAATACACATGAAACCAAGGGTAAAGGGAAGGAAACCAGGGTTTTGAGTTAATGATCTGGAACATAAAGAAGAAATAATGGGGACAGAATGAGGAAACAAGAATTAGAAAAAAAAAAAAAAATTAGGAGAGGCTTAGGAAACTCTGGGACAACTTTAAACATGCCAATGTCAGAAGCATACAGGTGACAGAAGAGGAAGAGCAAGAAACTGAAAACTTAGGTGAAAAAAAGTATTGTTCAATGCCACAATATCCTTGGTGTTCCCTTACTTGGAATATCTATCCATTGTTGACAATGGGTTGTTAAAATCCCCTAGTATTAGTGTGTTTTTGTTGATACCTTCCTGAAGTCCTTCAAAATTTCTCTTAACTATTTGGGTGCTCCTATGTTGGATACATAAATGTTTACAAGGGTTATTTCCTCTTGATGGATTGTTCTCTTTAAGTATTAGGATATATCTTTGTCTCTTTTAATGGCCTTTGTTATGAAATCAATTTTGTCTAAGTATTGCTATCCCAGCTTATTTTTCATATCCATTTGCTTGAAATGCTTTTTTTCCATCCCTTCACTTTCAGTCTGTGTAGATCTTTTGTTCTACAGTGGGTCTCTTGTAGAATATACATATGGGCCCTGTTTTCTTATCCATTCAGCTACCCTGTATCTTTTAATTGGAGCATTTAACCCAATTACATTTAAGGTTATTATTAATAGGTATTTATTCATTATGATTTTTTCCCTTTGTACCTGTACTTCTCTCTCTCTGTCTCTCTCTCTCCCTCCCTTCCTCTTAAAGCATTTCCTTTATCTCTCAGAGTGCTGGTTTGGTGGTAATGTATTCTTTTGCCTTTATTTTGTCTTTGAAACTCCTTATTTCACCTCCCATTTTGAATGACACCCTTACTGGGTAGAGAAGGGTAGGTTCTAGACCTTTGTCTTTCATTGCTTGAAATACTTTTTTGCCATTCTCTTCTGGCTTGTAGTGTTTCTGTTAAAAATTGGCTGATAGCCTTATCAGAGGTTCCTTATATTATTAGGTGTTTCTCTTTTGTTGATTTTAGAATTCTCTTTGTCCTTGAATGTTGTCTTTTTAAAATTATGATGTATTTTGGTGAGGGCCTCTTTGGGTTCACCTTCATTTGGTACCCTTGGTGCTTCCTGGACTTGTGTAGCTCTCGTCAAGTTTGGGAAGTTTCCTGTCATTACTTTTTCTTTTCTTCTCTCTCTCTCTCTCTCTCTCTTTTTTTTTTTTTTTATTTTATTCATCATTATTTTCAGAGAATGGCATTTCAGAGAATGGCAGGTAGGAAGGAAGAAAAGGACAGAAACATCACTGTATGGTTGTCTTTCACCTGCCTCTAGCTGCAGACCTGGCTGGAGGCCTGGCTTGCAACCTGGTTATGTGCCCTAACTGGAAATCGAACCAGCAACACTTGGGTTCATAGTCTGGTGACAATCCATTGAGCCGCACCAGCCAGGGTGTCATTACTTTTTCAAATAAGTTTTCTATTCCTTGTTCCTCTTCTGTTTCTGGTATCCCTATGGTACAGATATTACTATGTTTCATGTTGTCCTGATACTCTCTTAACACCGCTTCATTCTTTTTCAGTTCCTTTTTAGTTTTATTGTCTGTGTGGAAATTTTTCTCTACATTGTCCTCCAATTCACTGATCTGATCCTCTGCTTCTTCTAGCCTGCTTTTGATTCTTCCTATTGCATTCTTCAACCAAAAAGTTGTATTCTTCATTTCCTCCTGGCATTTATTGATAGCTTCTATTTTCTTTTTAATGCTGGTGTAGTTCTTGGTAAGTTTCTTGTAGCTTCCCTGGAGTTCTTTGCAGTTTTCTCTGTGCTCAATGAGCTCACTGAGCTTCATTATAACCATTATTTTGAATTCCATGCCTGACAGTTTGTTTGCCTTTATTTCATTTAGCAATCTTTCTGGGCATTCCTCCTTTCCTTTTCCTGAGGTATTTTCTTTTTCTCCCCATTTTAGGTGTATCTTCTTGTTTCTTTGTACTTAGATAATTTGCTTTGACTCCCTGCCTTTGTAGTGTGGATTTCTGTGGTCAGAGTCCTGTGGGCTTCAGTGGTGCAGTCTCCTAGATTTCCTCAACTTGCTGCTCTTGGAATGCCCTTTATTTAGCTTTCTGGTTGTATTTCAGATTTGGCTGATGTGTTGCTCTTTGTTGGGTCCTTCTCTCATCCAGAAGACTGACAGTCACTCTTTCCACCATGTCTTGTATACTGTTACTGAGCTGCTACTAAAACAGAACTACCAGTCAAGGCAAAATAACTGTACCTTCAAAGATATCCAATATCCTCAATCACACTTTCATCTGAATATGAGCCAAGCAAAATACCCACACCCTCAAAGATAACCTCCACCCTCAATCAAACTCTCAGCTGCAAATGGGCCAGTATTAATAAGGATGTAAAGAGATTAAAACTATTATAAGAGAGGAAAAACAAATGAGCTGGCTGACTGAATTATAAATGATGTTTTAGAGGTGAAAGGGAGGAGTAATGATAGTAGTGCAAAGTGGCAGAGTGATGAGAGAAAGCAAAATTTACATCTTATATAGAAGTGGATGGGGGATCAGAATCAAGTAAGGAGGACAAGTGTACAGTATTAAGCCTATGCAGAAGTGATATAATGTATATATACATATATGCACATATATACACATATACTATATAGATACTGTGTGAATAAGTATCTATGTATATGTGAATAAGTTTCACTACAGCATTATCAACAATGTATGAGCTATAATTACTACAGGTGAAATGGCAGTGCAAGGTAAAAAAGAGAAAGACAGCTTAAGAGGTATCTGGAAAAAAGGGAGGTGATTTTGAGGTGATATAGGGAGGAGGAATACTGAGTTAGGAGTTAGATCCAGGCTAGGACAGGGAAAAACTAAAACTGGAAATGACAAAAGGGAAAGGCTAGAGGAAGGTATAAGTGGCGTAAGAGCAGGGAATGCTAAGCTCTGAGGTTTGAAATACCAGAATAGTGAAGACCTATAAATAAGTTTGCAAAGATGTTGCAGCTACCACCTATCCACACTCAATGAACACTGATTGGTCAAGGTGGAGAGGGAACAAGTGTATTTTATGAACAGAACAAAGACTGTGTAGTGACTAATGACGAAACAATGGTTTTGAGAGGCTGGAGAGGGGAGAAACATTTAAGAGTCGGGGATGGAAATGAGTTGTAGCAGAAGGAAAAATAGAATTAAAAATAAAAGTAAGAAGAGGAAATCGGGCGGTAAAATGGAGTGAGAGAGCGGAAGTGTGAGATACACTATACTATAAACACTATTTACTTAAAATGCACCAATTGTGAAGAAATGAAATGGATGTTAAAAAGGATATGCTGAAGAGTAATAATTCATGTAGAAGATCTTGGTGTAATTTGTCTCCTTATTATGTTTCTCCCCCTTTCTTGTCTTTCTGGCTTTGCCCTGGGGACTCCAGATCATTCCCCAGCCTGGGCCTAGACAGGCTGCTTTCAACAAGCAGAGTTCTACTTCCTGTGTCTGTCTCTTTTCATTGATCAAGTCTCTCTGTAATCTGCAGTCAGGCTTAAGCCCCTTGAGTCAGAGTGAGCAATTCCTGTGTGTGGGGTTATGACTTCCCATCAGGCTGATGTCATTTAGGAGGGGTTAGGGTTTGACTAATGGCTACTGTAGCCCATGGAGATGAACTGGCTCTTCAGAGCCTGTTTGTCACTCTGCCAGTTTTGCCCCTTGCCTTGTCCCAGGACAAGTGGGCATGAATGCAATCCTATGTGTCCTTCCAAAATGAGTTTTCCATTGGCTGCCACCCTCATCTACCAGAAGAGCCCAGTGTTGGTGCATTGATGCCTGTGTGTCCCGGATCTCTGCCATGCCTTGGTTCTATATTCTGGCGCCAGAGGATGCCCTGTTCCTGCCTCTCTTCAAAATTTACAGGGCCAGTTCAGTTGCCATGCTTTGACCCTTTCTTCCAAAGTCACACCACAGTGGGACTGCTATTCTCCCATCTTTGTGAGCTGGAGCTAACTGTTCATACTCTCTGCCATTCAAATACCCAGTCAATGAGCCAGTCCAAAGCTGCCCCTAAATGGTATATCTAGCAGTGCTGGACTGGGCAGCCCCAGTGACTTTGTTCAGAAGCTGCAGGCCCACAAGCCACAAGACATGATCTGTGACCCGCAGGCCTCTGCCCACACCCATGCTCTCGCCTCCGGTAGCACCAACTAGCAGTGCTCTGCGATCTCTCAAGCAGTCACTCCAGAAATCTAGTGGCTTCCCACACCAACTGCCAGTGACTTTTACCTATTTGTGCTCTGTGTCCAATCCTCCACCTGCTCAGAAACCAGCGCAAGCACTCACTTCTCCAGCTACCCTGCTGCCATCTTCCTCCTCAGGTAATCTTAACTAATCTATGTATGATTAAACTTAAAGGCACTGGATCTTGGATTTCTTTCCCTATTTAAAGCAAGCCCTTATACCTAACTGGAATGCTCAACCAACAGAAGACTTGAAATTTTAAAATGACTACGACATGAAGCAGATGACATGTTATGGAAAACTAACTCAAAATTCTGGACCAGGCCCATAAAATCTGTGCCTTCACATTTTCCTTTTTCCTTACTTTAATTCCATCCTATCCCACAAAGATATGAACAGCCAAGTACTCACTATTATAGTTATTGTTTCTTCTTTCCCTTTAACATCATGCATCATCTTTGAACCTACTTCACAGGTCAAAATGTACAAATGGCTATACACATAATTTAGGATGCTTAATGCCTAGGGATGCCAGTCCCCTGTAACTGCCCCAATAACTGTCCCAGCAATAGCCAACCAGAAAAATCTTTAAATGCCCTTACATAAGTCATATCAGACAACAGAAATGCTCTTTAAAGAAAAAAAGTATTTATTTGTTTTTAGAGAGGGCGAAAGGGGCGGGGGAAGAGAGGGAAAGAAACACTGATATGAGAGAAATACATCAATTGGTTGCCTCTCCTATGCCCTCAACTGGGGCCCTGGCCTACAACCCAGGGATGTGCCCTGACTGGGACTTTAACCTGCCACCTTTGGGTTTGCAGGCTGGTACTCAATTTGCTGAGCCACACCAGCCAGGGCCAGAAATGCTCCTGACCATATCCTAGCTAAGCAAGATGGGGTTTGTTCTATTGTTAATATCTCTGTTGTACTTGGATAAGAAACTTCTGGCAAAATGAGGAATAAAACTAGGTAAATTCCAGACACAAATCAAATAATTAAATACAGTGACTACTAACTTTACATGATTCTTTAATATCTTTAGCTAATTGTACCTCCTGGTTCAGACCTATTCTTTAAACTGAAATTAACATTTTGTTTGTTATTATAGGCATTTTTGCTGTTATAGAACTTTGTTTTACATAGCTCAATGTTATGAACACACTATGCTGACAATGATTGCTCAATGTTTTGAGATGATCACTAAAGTCTAAGGAGATTTTATGTGA
The DNA here is from genome assembly GCA_004026585.1 of Noctilio leporinus. NCBI lineage: Eukaryota > Metazoa > Chordata > Mammalia > Chiroptera > Noctilionidae > Noctilio > Noctilio leporinus. The sequence goes on from PVIW01009439.1 coordinate 28,535, forward strand.
GAAACCTCAAGTAACTACAGGCATAAAGCCTTCCTCTGTTTTGTCAGTCTTATTGCTTAAATGTAGACTAAGGCTCCTAAGTAAAAATGAAAAAACAATTTTGCCTCCTACACAGTACACAGCATATAGGGACAGGCTTCCTTATGACGAGGGACCAAAAATGGCATGTCATACCCAAAAGGAGTCCCTACCAATAAAGGAACAATGGTACTTTTAATAATTGATCGGTGATTGATCCAATCATTGATTCCAATGATTGATCAGTGATGCTTTCAAGGAAAGAGCCTGATCAAAAGGGGTAAACATTAACAATAATATAAATAAAGCCACTTTGAAATGGAGAAAGACCCACAACCCAAGAGAAAATGTCTAGCATGGCTTATGTCTCAAACCTTTGGAATGTTAAAACAAGGCAAAAATAACCTTTAGACTGGATCTAATCAATCTTGTTTCCCAGAGAATTGTTTGCAAAGATTACAAAAAAGTAGTTATTATGATTACTGGACTGAAAAATTAAAAATATTTAGAATTATTACATTACCTATACCAATAGAAATGCCTTCTGTCTATTGATTCCCTTCCCTTTCCCATTGCCTTTGTTTCTTAATTGGAACATTATCTGGGCTGTGGGCTGAATTAATGATTCCCAAAGTAGTTATTCTTATTGATTTCAATAAATGCTTTCTGTGTCTTGTTTTACTTATTTTTTAAACATTTTTAAAATTTATTTTATCTTTAGAGAGAGGGGAAGGGATGGAAGGAGGAAGGGAGAGAAACATTAATGTGTAGTTATCTCTAGCATGATCCCAACTGGGGACCTTGCCTGCAACCCAGGCATGTGTCCTGACTGGGAATCAAACTGGCAATCTTTGGTTTTCAGGCTAGCACGCAATCCCCTAAGTCATACCAACCAAGGTCTGCCTCTCATTTTATTTATTTATTTATTTATTTATTTATTTATTTTTTGCTTTACAGTATTTTTTAAAATTTTATTGTTGTTGTATTACATCCATCCCGTTTTTGCTCCCCTCTGTCCCCCTCCCCACCCACCCATTCCCCTCAAAGTCAATCCCACCTGTTGTCCATGTCCATGGTTCCTTTATACTAGGTTCTTGTCTAAGCGGCTCCCCTTTCTTGCCTCTGCCTCCCCGCTCCCCCCACCCTCTGTCCCCCTGACCACTGAAGGCCTATTCACTGTATTCATATGTCTGATTCTGTTTTGCTTGTTGTTAGTTTTGCTCATTATTGTCCTGTAATGGGTGAGATCATATGATATTTGTCCTTCACTGACTGGCTTATTTCACCAAGCATGATACTCTCCAGTTCCATCCATGTTGTTGCAAAGGGTACAAGTTCCTTCTTTCTTTTTGCTATACGGAATTCCATTGTGTAAATGTACCAAAGTTTTTTGATCCAATCATCCACTGATGGGCACTTAGGCTGTTTCTGCCTCTCATTTTAAAAAGGCCTTTTTGCCCTTGCTGGGTAACTCAGTTGGTTAGTGTTGTCCCAATACCCTAAGGTTTCGGGTCTAATCCCATACCAGGGCACACACAAAAATCAACCAATGAATGGATAAATAAGTGGAACAACGAATTGATCTCTCTCTCTTTCTCTCTCTTTCTCTAAAATCAATAATAAGAAAAGGCCTTTTTATTTTTAAGTTAATGCTCCCTACCAAAAAATACAGTTGAAGACAAAGGAAATAAGAGTAACTTTACAGTGAGATACTTGACCACAAGATCTCAGCCAGGTAATCAGCAATGATACATTAACTTGGTGAGTCATGTTAAACCTTTTATCCTTGATTGGACATGACCAAATGATACTTTCTCTCTCTGGTCTTCCTTCAAGAAACCCATTAACCCAGTTTAATCTTGAAAAAAGAACAGACAACCCCTAACTGAGAAATATTCTATAAAACACCTGGCTTGTACTCCTCAAAACTGTCAAGGTCATCAAAAATAAGGATACCTTAAGAAACTGTCACAGCCAACTGGAGCCTAAGGAAACCTAATGAGTAAGTGAAATGTGGTCTTCTGAAACAGAATATCTGCTTGGGGTGAGGGGTGGGTGTGGCAATTATCAAAAGACAAATGATATGCTAGAAATCTGTAACATATAATAAGCAAGCATCATTAGTATCCCTAATGTAAGTATATAAAGAGCTAGACACTGAAAAAATAAAATATAATAAAAGCCAGAAGCCTAGGAGCATAATAGCCAAAAGGTATTAATAGATAGTTCACTGAAATATTAATACAAGACAACTTTTAGATACATGAAAAAATATTCAGCCTCATTCATAGTTAGGATATTGCAGATGCAAACTACATAAAACATCACTTCTTCCTATCAGTGGCCAAAAATGAACCACATAATGTATGAAGAATAGCTATGGAGAAACAAGGATTCTCATGTACTATAACGGGAATACAAAATGATATTATAATCCAACCAAACTGACCAAGTTTATCAACTGTATTCACCCTTTGATCTGGAAATTCTACTTCCGTTAATTTATCTGATAGAGTAAATCTTTATGTACAAGGTTACTCATGAAAACATGGCTTGTAGAAGAAAATGGTTGTAAGTAGTTAATACTTAGTTAAGTAAACTATGGACTATCCACAATTGAATTACTATACAGTCATAACATAAAATGAAGCAGAAATCCATGTTCTGTTACAGAAGGATCGCTGGGATAGGATGAAAAGAGAAGTGAAAAAACATCAACAACAAAAGGAAAATAGTGTATAGACCTGCTATTCAAAGTATGGTTCTTTTAATATCAGAATCAGCTTCATTTGGGAGTTAACAGAAATATAGAGTGCAGGGCCCCACTCAGCTCTACTACATCAAAATCTGCATTTTAACAAAATGTAGAAATGTAGAGCTGCATCTAAATTTGAGAAGCATTTAAAGATAAGGTATTTCTGTTTAAATAAGGAGAGAGGGCATACAAGAACTTAAACACATATTTTCTATTAACTGAATTTTTTTAAAAAACACTGGGAAGACAAATAAGAAACTATTAATAATGCGTAACAATAGTAGGGTGGCCAGACAATCCAGTTTGTCTGGGACTGTTCCAGCATATTGTAGAACCTCTTTCACTCTTAATGAAAAGTGTCTCCGCTTGTATGATAAATGTCACTGTACTTAGAGGGAGCATCAGATACAGAGAGAATTGAAGTGTGAATTTTCGCTTACCATTTTCTATATCACTTTCTAAACCATGTTAATATACTACCAATTCAAAAATACTTTTACTTAGGAAAAATAATACCATTCACGATGAAAAATATATAGACTGAAGAGAGCAATGAGCCAAGAATATATAAGTAACAGATAAGCAATGACCCAGGGATAAGCCATGTCTGGAGCAAAAGGAAAAGACATTTCATGGGAGATAGAAAGAAATTCTATTAGAATTAGGAAAAGATAGCAATGAGAGCAGTGTCATAAACAGAGAAGACTTTCAAAGCAGACCATTGATAAGTGTCAAATGCTGCAGAGGGGTCAAGTAAGACAGAGACAAAAACTAGATTTTAATACAATTTGGTGGCCTTTTTCAGAACTGATTCAAGTTGGCAGTGGTGGAAAGATCAAGACTGCATTCATTTGGTTTAAATGTAAATGACAAATACAGAAATAAGTCAGAGATGTCTACTACTCAAGCTGGAAATACAAACACAAACATTTATAGGAAGTTATTTTGGGGACATAAAGTCCCTCCATTCACCAGATCTTCATGATTTTATTCCTGGATCAAGCAGGGCCACGGGAGAGCTGTCAATTCAAATCTGAAAACTGTATTGCATGACTTCTGCCTTAACACTGTGCTGTTTCCACCAATCAATGATTACAATGCATTTACTTCAGTGTTGTTAACAGAAAGATCAAAGAAATTTTATAACTTGGATAAATTAAACATTTTGCATCTAATTTTATCAACCATCCCACTTTGTATTACCTGCTCTACCTACATTTCCCTTAATATAAAATTTTGCCTGTTCCTACTTTTTAATTTTACACATTGTTGACCAGTCAAAAAAACTCATGTTTTGAAGCCCAAATACTGTTGACTAATAATGAATTAACTTGTGTTTACACTTACATGAGCTTTTGCTATAAAATTGTCAGTCAACAATGTGTTAATGAACAGATGAATAGATTTTGCTACACAAGTTAACTTGTACTTGCACTTACATTAGCTTTTGTATACAATTGACAGTCTACAATGTTTTAAAAATATTAATCCTTATAAACTTTAGAAAACACATTTTAAAACAAGTGGGAATAAATAAACAAACAAACGAAAACCAACTCACCTGGGACTTCTTCATTTTCTGTTCTTGGAGGAGGTAATTAATGCTGAGAGAAAAGGAAGAAGGAAGTCAGAATCTGCCCTGCCTTGCCATTCCTGGATTCACCTGCCTATACAGTTTCACACATGAGATACTTACATGTTCATGTGTAGCTCCTGATATATGTTGAGTTTAGACAAATTTTTCACTGAGTGAATGTAATCATGTTTCTTACTGATTTATTATCAATTTAGGTTCTGTGACACAAAAATTAAAAACATAAAAAGATAAGTTTAACCCAGAACAGTAAAGAAAGAAGCACTATGGATTTGTTAAAACAGATGTTGGAGAGAAAAAAAACACACAAAACTCTCAAGCCATGTTGTTTATCTATTTACCTGCTAACACCATTGGTCTCTTGAGGTCAACTAAGCCAAGAAATCTCTGAAGGGATGGGGATGTTTAAGACAAGGTAAACTTTTTAGTATTTGTTCTAACCTGCTTACAATTTTCAAAAGGATATTCTAGAAAGAAACTAACTTTGACCTACCAGTGACACAAATGGGCAGATCAGGAATCCGCAGACCTAGTTTTTAATTTTGGTTCCACCACTAACATATTGCATGATTCGAGCATACTCATTTTTTAAAAATCTTTCAAATAAGGTCAAACTAGATAATCCATAAAGGACCTGCCTGCATTACCATCCTTTATTTGTATAAGCCCAGGAGAGAGGTAACCTTAGCATCTCTTTAGACATCCTCATCACCAACAGTGTCAATAGGACACTAACAGCCCACATTTGGAAAGAATGAAGAGTAAAACAAGAATTAAGGGAATAGGAGGTATCCAGGGAAGAGTTATAACAGAATTTCTTTAGTTTCATCCCTAACTATGAGGTCCCAAACTCTCCAAAGGGGTGACGCTTACCGTATAGCCTATTCACCCACCTCTCTCAGCTCCACCTCACCTCTCTTCTGAAATTTGTCCCAGACCTTCCACGTTACACAGCCTTCCATGGCTTCAAGATACTGTGTTATGATTACACATAACAAAAAACAAATGAAAGCATAATAAATAACTTGGGATCTGGAGAATGTTAGAGGCAGGAAAGAGCCTTCCTTGCTAGCCCAGCCCTTCCCTGTTCCATTTCCCCAACGAGTTAACTGAGAAATGGAGGGCCTAAAAGCTTGTTCAAGCTCCAGTCACATGTAGTATATACATAAATATAAAGCAGCTTGCAAAATATAGGTGCTCAGAACAACATAATGAAGCAAGTATTCCTAACACCCACATTTTACAAATAAAAAATCCAACTCTTATCAAGGACAATTCGGTCCCCGCGCGCGCGCACGCACGAGCAAAGCAGCAGAAAGCGCGCACGCACAAGCCACGCACCTCCATCCGCAGCCACAGGAGGGCGCTGCCAGTTCAGCACAGGCGTCGGCGCCGAGGGACCCAGACAGCTGGAGAGCCCGCCTCCCACGCCGACACCAGCCCCTTTGGACAGAGAAGCTCCCGCCCAGCGTTCCTTCAGCAGTAAGTACCGCAGACACCTGGAGGCCCGACGGGTTTCGCGGGACTCCTTCCCTATTACCTGTATGGCCTCACCCCTGAACCGTGTGGGACCCCTCGGCCCTCGCTCCCACATGCGGACGCTCACCCGCGGCTCCCTCGCGGCGTGGACCTGGAAGCTTGGGATTGTTTCTACCGGAAGACTGGAGGCCTGCAAGGACCAGGAGGAGGAAGGGGAGGAAGAGGAGGAGGAGGCGGCGGCGTAGGTCGAGGCCGGGTTGCACATGCGCAGTGGGAGGACACGGTGGGGAGGGTGGAGGAGGGTTGAGAGCTCCTCTCTAGGAAGCTTGGACAGGAAAAGTGGCTCCACCCTGTGAAGGGATGCCTCACTCCTAAATTGTGAAAGCATGCTTGTAGTGGTACCTAGCTAACAAGGTTTTTAATGAATATTGAAGGTGTTTACATTGTGAAAGCACTTAGGACAGCGCCTAGCACATAAAATGTTAAGTACATTTCTCAGGATTGCGTTTCCCAGGTAGCAATTCCACTGCTAGAATTACAGCTGTTCACCAGTTCAGAGGAACCTATATATTTTTTCCAGCAAGAAAGTATCGCTTTGTTCCATCTATTTCCTAACTACAAAGATCGCTGACACACAGCAAACGTTCCCTCTCCACAGGACATCCGTCAGAAATGTTTCCTGCAAGTCTGTGATGCCCAGCGCTGGCAGGTTCCGGGTTACAAGCAGGAGGGGTGCCCAAAGGGAGCAGGGCCGGTGTCTAGGCAGCCATTAATTTCACAGTGATGTGCAAATGCGACAATATGGCTTTCCGATTTTTGTTTATTTCTGTGAGTTTAAAAAAGTAAGTCATAATTATACAGAAGAACATATAAAAAATAATAATTCTGGCAGGTGAGCTCTACCCTGCCTCACTTTTGGGTTGGGTGAAGACCTGCACCCGCAGCTGCAGTTCAGGCTGGTTCCAGGAGGGGGCGTGGCTTCCTAAGGCACCAGGACCAGGTTAAACCATGTTTTGGGGGGGGGGGGGGTTATGTGTGGTGACCTATTAATTGTACAAAATACAGTACGAACGCTTACACTACCCTTTATGTTAGCAGTAGCTAATCTGAAACCTACTACAGTCACTGCATATTTAAATGTTTTTGGTAATCGTTTTCTTACATGAAGCAGAATTATAAGGCTTGTGTGAAATAATTATAGCTGAACAGATATACTACACTCTCTTTGCAATGTTATTTACAGTTACTTCCCAGTTTCATCAGTTGGTAACACAGGGTGTTCAGGGCGCACCTCCCCCTGCTTTTAAAGTGCTTGGTTATCTTCAGGGGAGGAGGAAGACAGCCCCAAAGAAGTTGCTGAAAAGCCAGATTTGGATCTTGGATGTGTCTCCCCAAATGGGTACTGGTTATTGCTGGCTCGGAAGCCCTCACTGGGTAAAGACCAAAGTCCACCTGTTATTTATTATTTATACATAAATATGTGCCTATATATGTATATACATGCAATTGCAACACCTCTCCTGTGACAAACAGATTTTCTTTCTTGCCCTATGTTCTTAGCAGTGCTATTTACAAAAGCTAAGTGCTATTGCCTAAGTGCCGATGAGTGAATGAATGGATCAAAAACTTTGGAGCCCTGGCTGATGGCTCTGTGGACAGGTGCCAGCCTGTGAACTCAAAGGTAACTGGTTTGCTTCCCAGCCAGGGCACATATCCTGATTGCAAGCCAGGTTTCCAGCCAGGTCTGGAGCTGGAGGCAGTAAAAGGCAACCATACACTGATGTTTCTCTCCCTCTCTGCCTCTCTTGCTTCCCCACTCCCTGAAAATAATAAATAAAATCTTTTAAAAAAAACAAAAACAAAAAAACCTTTGTTACATTTACACAATGGAATACTATATAGCAGAGAGATGTGATCAGATTACTGGGGAGGAGTAGAGAGGGGCCATATGAGGAGGTTGCCCAAAGCAAAGGTAAATAGCCTAAGAAGGGATTGGTTGAGAAGCTGAACACTTCAGGTGCACATGGCATTAAGGGCTGAAAGATTTAAAAGAGAAGGAAGACAGAGACTGGATTTTATTCTTCTTCAAGGATGCCTGGATGATTGTGCTGTAACTGTCTATAATACCCAATGTATAGTATTTTAAATGGGAAAAGGAGCTCAGGGCACAGCCTAGGATTTCTCTAGCCTGGTAGAGGGTGGCAGGGTTATTTTCCTTTGGGTGTTCTGGAGGGGACAGGCTTGGAGACAAAAGCTGGCCATTCTTCCAAAACTTTGTAGCTTTTATGTCTTATGTTGTTTTAGTTGATAAACTAATCTTAAAGAAATAAGATAATTAAAAACTAGCAAAAGGAACAATAGGAGAACTGGAGTTAAAGATTTTAGCCTTAATTGATAGGCTTATGTGATTAAAGCTGGACCTCAAGAGTTAAACATTTTAGCTTTAGTTGATAGGTTTATGTGACTAATTCACTTGGAAAGCTGTTATTTCAAAATTGTATAGCTTTTGGATAAAGACACCTTTCCTTTGTCACCAAACCTTTGCCTTTGGAATTTTCCTAGAGCATGTCAGTGGTTAGTAGGACCTTAGTTGCTCTTAGGCAACAGCAATAGTTCTCAGATTCCTTGCACTTTTCTGGCCATAATCTTGGGTCTGCTATACACCCAGGCCAATAAGGGCAGTTCTGCGCTGTCTTCAGGAGGGAGCCCAAATCCTACTGGGTAGGATTTTGATGGATTGGAATAGATACAACCATTATACAATAACTAAGGAGGTATTGGTTTACTATTGTAATACTGCTTGGCCTATGTATGCTTTGGATTGTGGGGAAAGGTGGTCTATGCATAGTTCCCTAAGTTACTGTACCACTATTCAATTGGAATAGTATTGCCAATGGTTAGATGGGACAACATCCATTATGTCAATGCATTTATGTCATTGAATAGTAGGGTTTCACTAAGGATGGAGAACTGCTTGATGGTTCAGAAAAGGGATGAGACATCAAAGTCTTTCCCTGACAGTGTTGGTGGTAGGAGGACTTCCTCCACCATCACTTCCTCTGTTAGCTACCCCTTAAAGACCCATCATGGCACCAGATTTGACCAGGAAACATTCCTATCCAGATCAAGGCAATTCCCTTTGGGGCAATACCCTATAGATGGAGTAACTCAGAAAGGCCAACCCACTGGCTACTATTGGACTGATACTCTATTCTCCACTTCAGACCTACTGAATTGGAAGAATTCCAATTCATATAGGTAGGATCCTTGAGAATGGCAAGTCTTATCACATCCATTTTTGCCACTCATCATCCAAATTGTGCAGATGTATAGGCTCTCCTTAACATCTTGTTAATCACAGATGAGAAATGACTGGTTATAAATAAGGCTAACGAAGAGGGCCAAGAGAATCATAATAGGGTCCCCAACCCAGATGAGACAATTCTGTTAAGAGCCTAACTGTAACCCAAATGATGGGGCCTAGCCTTCCTGGAACATTACAGAAAGTGCATACTGGGAGGGCTTAAGAATGGAGTGACTAAATTAAAGAGCCTGAACATGATAAAGGCCCTTCAGCAAAAGCCAAATGAAAACCCTTTCTGAATTTTTAAAGTGGATCTATCAGGCTTATAGAAAGCACACTGATGCTGACCCAGACGCACCAGAAAATGGATGGTAAACATGACTTTTATTGGGCATAGAACCTCAGATATTGTAAAGAAGCTTTAGCCCCAGCTGGTGTGGCTCAGTAGACTGAAAGCTGGACTGAAAACTAGAGGGTCACTGGTTTAATTCCACATCAAAGCATATGTCTGGGTTTTAGGCCAGGTCCCCACTTGGGGGCACATGAGAGACAACCACACATTGATGTTTCTCTCCCTCTCTTTTTCTCTTCCTTCCCATCATTCTAAAATTAAATAAACTCTTCTTTAAAAAATGGAAAGAAAAAAACTCCAGTGTTTAGATGGGGCATTGGGAATGAATACTTCTCAGCTGGTGGATATAGCCTTTAAAGTTTATAGCACCCAGCAAACAAGGAACTTAAAACAAGGTAAGGAAACCAGAAGAAGAGATGCAACCTGAAAGGAAGGAGAAAGGCCCATGAGGTAACAATTAGTGTGCCAGTTGCAAGGAGGAAGGCCATTGGAAAAGGAATGCCTGAAAGTCAAAAGAGAAACAGAAAGGATGGAAACCTGGTCAAGAAATGATGTCCTGTTGACAACACACTCTTCCTTAAAACTCATAGGAATCAAACTTTGGATTCACCATACATGGATAAAGTGTGCATCACCCAAGGAGGACTTGGATACTGTTGCTACTGTTGATGCTGAAAGGGAAAGCTGGACCTGTACTCCCAAAGGAGATTTGAAATTTCTCTTTCAGAAAAGGACAGCAACCCCCAATGCGAAGTGACAGTGTTCCTTTTACTTTATGTGTTTGCAAAGTTAGAGACTTTTAGCTGCCACTGAATTTGAGTATAGTCCTTCCTGGTGTTAAGGAAAAAAAAAAAAAAAAAAAAAAGGCTTGAAAGTGAATTATAGCTAAACTGGAGTGAGCATAGAAGGTATTGAAAGTTGTAAACCTGAAAAAGAAAGGAATTTTAACCCTTGAGTACAATTATTCTTTGCTTACTTTGTTCTTTGCTTGCTTTCTGATTTTGTGGGGTTGTAATTTCAACTTTGCTGTTTTGTGTACATTGGGAATCCTCTGTCCACCATGAAACTGGTGTGAAAGAGAATTCCTCCGCCACTGAGACCTAGGAAAGGCCACTTGGTGCCAGTTGGAGTTTGGCTAAAGCAAGAGAGCATGTCTGTGCCATGGGACCAGGTGGCGAGAAGTCATGCCTCTGCTACGAGACCAGGGGATGTACTAGTAGGTGAGAGAATGTCTCTACTATTAAGGCTTTGGGCCATTTGGGACCTGGGAAAGATAATATGTTTGACCAATTAGTGGGATTGGTTTGTATGAAACATTTGTTTCCAGAGCTAATAAATACCCACTCCTTTGAAACTCTGTCTCTTCTTTAGATTTTGCTTTGTTTCTGTTCTGAAAGGAAATTGAGGTTCCTGAGAATTTGTTAAAACTTTAAGCAGGAAAGTAAGTAATGAAAGATATAAAGCATGGAGATCCAATTTTGGTGCAATTTGGAAAGACAAGGGTTTTCCTTTTTGCTTTGTATTTTTCTCCCTTACCTCATGAATCTGGCATTCTTAATGAGTGAACGCTGGCATATAGTAAGACCAGCTTTCACTGGTGGTTTTGTTAACAAAGACTTTGACTGGAATGTCATGCCTGAAGGAGGTATATGTGGGCTCAGTTATTACCAGAAAACCTTGAGGAACTGAGGTAGACTTTTGAAGCTAGTGAAAGCCCACTGGAGGAATGGCCTGGTACCTTGGTTTGGTCAAGTGGTTTATGGTAATCTTTCCACAGAAGGAATGGTTACATTTTTGAAAGATGTAAAGGAGGAACCTTAACACATTGTTGACTGGTAATAAAATAAAAACCCTCATGTTTTTAAGCCTACATATTGACTGATAATGAGTTAACTCATGTTTGCACTTGCATTAGCTTTTGCTGTAAAATTACATGTCAACAGGGTGTTAATGAACAGATGTATGTAGTTTGCTACATGAATTAATGCATGTTTGCACCTGCATTAGCTTTTGTATAAAATTATAAAATATAAAATAGCTTTTGTATTTGGTCAACAATATGTTAAGAATAAATCAAAGATGGCGACAGAGTACAGAGCAGTGGTGATGGTGTTCTCAAGTACCAGAGCAGCTGGAGGACAGGATAGGGAGCATAAGATATCTTCAGGTCCCTAAGAATTGGAGTGGTCAGCATCTGGACTCAGGGGAGCACAGCCCAGAGGCAGCAGAGACCTATAGAACAGCAGGTGAGACAGTTCCAAACCGGCCAGCAGGCTGAGGTCGGCTCTGGGCAGTGGCAGCTCTGCCCAGAGGGGCGTCTTTAACTGAAGCCAGCACCAGGCTCCTGGGTGACTAGAAATCTGAACAGTGAAGTGTGGATAGCAAGGGCAAATGCCTTAGGGAACAAGGAATTGAACTCCTGCAGGGGAGGGACTGTGTGAGAGCCTTGCTCTGGCAACAGGGAGAGGAAGCTCCTCAATGGGCCAGAGGCAGAGGAGAAGAGTCCTGCGGGGAGCAGGAGCTGGGGAGCAGGGAAGTGCACCAGCCGGGGCAGTGAGAGGGCCGAAAAAGGTGCTGCTGCACCACCGGGAAAACAGCAGCTTGAAGCCCCTGCGGAGGGGGGGAGGCCCAGCCCTGTGCACCCACACAGGCCCCTAGGCTCCCGCAGAAATTCCAAACTGCAAGCAGGGAACTTGTAGCTGGGGCAACTGACCCGCCCATTGCGGGAGACAAAGGATGTGCTGCAGACGCGCTGGGAGGGATGCATCACAGAGGCGGCATGAAGGACTTCTCGGAGAGCTGGTCTGCTTGGAGGATTGGCTCTCACCCAGGGGAGCTGGGCACTGTTGGCGATGGGGGCTGCCTCCTCTGGGAGCTGTAGGGGCAGGGCCAGTCATCACAGGAACCAGCAAGGTAGTAGGCTGCCCTGCAGGGGTGCCAGGTGCACATCACAGGCAGGAATCTTTGCCAGGAGTTGGAGGGGACACCCTTCAGGCCCTAGAATACTGGCAGACCTAAAACCCAGCTAGGCTACTGAAGGCCCAGCCTACCTGGGGGCTGACACTCAGAATCAGCCCTGACTGACAATCAGAGGCCCTGCCACTCCAAGACCAGCTAGACTGTAGACTGACCAAGAAAAAGAGGCAAACTCAGGAAAAGGATGGCTGCTAATCTCAAGTACCGGAATTATACTGAGAGCTACATGAACTATTAATCCCCAACATATCCTTTTCAAAAGTTACTTCTCACATATTTTTAATCTCCCCCCCCCATCTCAATCCACCTAAATACCCAAGACTCTCCCCCTACTATTGAATTAAAGTCTACTCACTCTCTGGCTACAACGCATTCCCAGTCCTCAATCTAAGTATTCCTCCCCTCCCCAGCCACCTAAACCCTTTCTTTATTCTTTTCTTTCTTCATTTTTTTCCCTTCCTCTTCTTCTTCTTTTTTTTTTTCCTTTTCTTCCTGTTAAAGCCCACAGGTCCTGGCTCCACCTGGACCAATCAGAGATCATAAAGGGCGAACAGACACCTAACCCCTTTCTTTATTAATATAGCAGCACTACTTACAATAGCCAAGATTTGGAAATTGCCTAAGTGCCCATCAGCAGATGAGTAGATAAAAATTGTGCTACATTTACACAATGGAATACTACATAGCAGTAAAAAAGAAGAAACTCTTACATATTGCACCAGCATAATGATTTTAAAGAGAAAAATTGTGTTTCAATGGAAATTACAATGTTCAGTTGTGGATTTTGGACTCTACTACAATTTATTGTCTCCAATGTTTTGTTTTTACTTGTAAGTGAAACTGGTTCCTGAAATGTTTTCATTGTTTTTAACTATCCAAACTTATGTTTCACTCTTTTTCTCCCATCTTTGGACTAGAAATTATTGGGAAATAAGTATCCTTCTGAAGCTGTGTCTGTATGTGCTATACAGAATTACCTCAGTACGTAATGACATCACCACCCAGTAATGCACACAACCTGTTTGTTTCCATGCCATCTCTTGCCAAGGAGCAAGAAACTATGTGGTAAAAGCAACCATTGGCACTTGCAGCAGATCATGTGGGCTCCGAAAAGTAAATATTACTATGAAGCAGAAACTTGGGGCACTGGCTTTTGTTTTGGCCTTGCCTGGGACACAGTTGGATCTTTTCCATGGTGAAACAAAGGGAGAGGCTTTTATGTTCACCCAAATAAATATTGCTACATCAAAATCTCCTGTATGAGTTTTTTGAATGCCTTCTTCACATTTCTGTGAAAAAGCCAACAACACAAGGATTAACACAGAGAAAGATCAATTCTTGGCTTACAACCAGCAGAATATTAGCTCAATTCAATATGGTAATGAATTTTACCTTGTAGTAACCCCTAGCCTCATTAAACACTCATTGAAATAATTAGCATTCAGGACTTCCAGCTAAGATGGAAACATTGGTAGACATGTTGCATCTCCCTCCACAACTAAGAAGAAATATAACTACCTCAAAGCTGGAGACAACAAGAAGCTCCAGAAAGTCAAGCTACATGGAAATTCAACAAACAAATATAGAAAGAATAAATACTCATCTAAACAGGTTGAAAGGACAGAGTTGGGGTGAATAGGATGCAGTGTGGAGATAGAGGTGGCAGTGGCACCAACATTGGCCTGCAGAAAGTGCAATCACACATTAAAAAAAGTAGAGAGGGACACCTGGGAAGTACTTCCAGCAGACCAGACCATGCAATGTTCACAGTTCCAACACCAAGGAGAATAAAGCCTCATTCTTTTGACTAAAAACCAGTGGGGGTTGAGGTGGAGGAAGAAACTGCCTGCCTTTCAGCAAAGTCCATTTGTTTAGATGGCTCCCATGGTCCTAGAACGTCTGCAGACCCACACACCCTGGCAACCACAACCAGGGAAACAGCTAGAGAGACACCAGTCCCATACAGGAAGGGGGAGAACTGCCTGGAGAAAGGGTAAGTGCTGAGCAAGTAGCATTATTCCCTCTTAGACCCCTACCCACATTCATCACAACAGGGTTAAACAGGTTGCCTACACTGATGAATAACTAAGGCTCCACCCCTTACAATGTAACAAGTGCTGCAGCTCTACCTAAGATACAGAGGCAAACACAGGTGCCTGCCAATTTGAGGAGACAGAGAAGTATGGCCCAAAAGAGAGAACAGATCAAGTTTCCAGTGGGAGAACAAAACAACAAGGAGATAACCAACCTAACATGCAGAATTCAAAACACTGATAATAAAGATGCTCACAGACTTGACATATATGCTTGAGAACAGCAAATGCAGAAGGGAACAAGTAAAAACTATGCTAAATGAAACAGAAAAATCCACATGAAGTTAAGGGTGAAGGGAGGGAAAATGGGGTTCAAATCAATGATTTGGAACATAAGAAAGAAATAAACAACCAGTACAGAATGAAAAAACAAGAATTGAAAAAAAGTGAGGAGATGCTTAGGAATGTCTGGGAAAACTTTAAAACATACCAACATTCGAATCATTGGGGTGCCAGAAGGAGAAGAGGAAGAGCAAGGTATTGAAAACTTATGAGAAAATAATGAAAGAAAACTTCCCTAATTTGGCTAAGGAAATAGACATACAAATCCAGGAAGCACAGAAAGTCCTAAATAAGCTAGACTCAAAGAGGACCACATCAAGGCACACTATAATTAAAATGCTAAAGATTAAAGATATAGAAATAATCTTAAAAGCATCAAGAGAAAAGAAGAGAGTTACCTACAACAGGGTTCCATAAGACTATCTGCTGATCTCTTAAAAGAAACTTTGCAGTCAAGAAGAGACTGGCAAGAAGTATTCAAAGTGATGAAAAGCAAGGACCTACAACCAAGATTACTGTATCCAGCAAAGCTATCGTTTAGAATGAAAGGGCAGATAAAGTGCTTCCCAGACAAGGTAAAGCTGAAGGAGTTCTTCACCACCAAGCCATAATTATATGAAATGTTAAAGGAATTTATTAAGAAAAAAGGATCAAAACTATGAACAATTAAAATGACAAGCACAATTATCAATAAGAGAACCAAAATAGAGAGAAAATGAAACCAAGCCAATAACCAGAATAGCAACAGAATTATAGGTATAGGGCTCATCTGGAGGGTTATCAGCTGGAAGGGGGAAGGAAGAGAAATAGGAAAATGGTGCAGGGATTAAGAAGCATAATTGGTAGGTACAAAATGGGCAGGGGAAAGTTAAGAATAATATATAAAAGGGTGAAACAAAGGAGAGGGGTGGAGTTGCTGAAGTGAAGGAGGGTACTGGGTGGAGGAGAGCAAAGGGAAAAGAAATTGGGACAACTAACAGCATAATCAATACAATATAGCAAGAAATAACTCCCTTAGCATATGAAATGACACATCCTGAGCCACCATGTTTAAAAACTGAAAGCCCATTAAACAATACAAAATGGCTCATGGTGTTCTTCTGAGAAGTCTAATATTTGCCTAGAAAAATTTTGAATATTCCTACCCCTTACTGAATACCCTAGCCATCAGTGAAATGAGCCTCCTAAAAGAAGCAGATCCTTTTATGGAAGGGCTGCCTTCTTTGTGTGTAGGCATTCTTTGTTATTCTGCTTTACGAATTAACTCTAAACTCTATGCTAGCTCACATTTTATTTATCTCTGTGGGAAGCTAAGAACCTACAGTGGGTCACATCCCTTCAGTGAAATGCCTGCATCAAGACAATGGTGGGGGAGAAATAAATTAATAAGATTGTGAAACTTACATCATAACTGACCAATCCACATGCCTATGACTCCAAGTCCCTAACTCATTATTTTTTCCCATTCTCTTAAAGACCTAAAATATAAGCCATTGGGGAGTTTGGGTCTTTCTGCATTAACATTTTTATATTAATGTTGATGTTTGTTTTATATTTTTGGCTTTTTATTGTATGTTTCCATTACCATTTAGTATCATTATATCCCCTCCCCCAATTTACAGCACTGTTATCTTTGTCCATGAGCCCTTTTTCCTTTTTGCTCAACTCCTCCACCCCCAATTGCCCCCTCCCTTAGCTGCCATCCTTCTCTATCTGATGTATGAGTTTGTCTATTTTCCCTTGTTAGTTGTTTGTTCATTAAATTCCATGAGTGAATACTACGCAATTTCTCTGGCTGGCTTACTTTATTTAGCTTAATATTTTTCAGTTCTATCAATACTGTGGCAAAGGGTAAATTTTTCTTTTTTACAGGCAAGTAGTATTCTGTTGTGTAAATGCCCCATATCTGTTTAATCCATTCTTCTACAGATGGATACTTGGGTTGCTGCCATATCTTGAAGATTGTAATTGATGCTGCAATGAACCCAGGAGTGCTTTTTTTTTTTTTTTTTTGAATCAGTATATTAGGTTTTGTTGGATATATTCCCAGAAATGGGATCACTGGGTCAAAAGGAAGATCCATTTTTCAGTTTTCAAGTTTTCTCTATACTGCTTTCTACAGTGGTCTCACCAATCTGCATTCCCACCAACAGTGAAAAAAAGGTTCCTCTTCCTTCACCTCCTCACCAACACTTGTTTGTTGATTTATTGATGATAACCATCTGACAGGTGTGAGATGATATCTCTTTGTGGTATTAATTTTCACTTCTCTGATGATTAGTGACATTGATTATCTTTTCATGTCTACAGACCATCAGTATGTCCTCTTTGGAGAAGTGTCTATTCAGCTCCTTTACCCATTTCTTAATTGAATTGTGTGGTTGTTTTCTTTTTGTGTTGAAGTTTTGTAAGTGCTTTATAAATTTTGGATATTAACTCCTTATCAGACATATCAGTAAATACGTTCTCTTATTATGTGCATTGTCTTTTTATTTTATTGATGTTTTCCTTTGCTCTACAGATTTTTTTAACATAGTTCCATTTGTTTACTTTCTTTTGTTTCCCTTGCATGGGGAGATATAGTGAATAAAATACCCCTTTGAGCAGTGTCTGAAACTTGCCACTTATGTTTCCTTCAATAAATTAAATACAAAATTCATTGTTGTTATATTACATTCATCTCATGTTTCCCCCTCTGCTCTCCCCTTCCCCACATTCCTTACCCCCCTCCCACAGTTAACCCCACATGTTGTTTGTGTCCATGGGTAATTGATGCTACTTCCTTAACTAAATTTTTCCCCTTCCTTGCACCCTTTTCCCCTCCCCCTCCCCCTCCCCTCTACACACTGAAAGTGTGTTCCCTGAATTCATGTCTTTGGTTCTGTACTGTTTGTTTGTTTGTTTGTTCATTAGCTTCTTCTATTACATGAGAACATAACACATTTAATTTTTGCTTTCTGACTTATCTCACTAAGCATGATTCTCTTCAGTTCCATCCACGCTATCACAAATGGTAGGAGTTCTCCCTTTCTTTCTGCTGCATAGAACTCCATTGTGTATATGTACCAAAGTTTTTTGATCCATTCATCCACTGAAGGGTACCAAGGTTGTTTCCAGCACTTGGCTAGAAACAAGCAGCACTTGTAAATAGTGCTGCTATGAACATAGGGTTGTGTAGGTTCTTCTGAATTGGTGTTTCAGGGTTCTCTGGGTATAATTCTAGCAGTGGCATCACTGGGTCATAAGGCATTCCTATTCTTGGTTTTTCGAGGAAGTTCCATACTTTCTTCCACAGTGACTGCACCAGTCTGCATTCCCACCAGCAGTGCACCAGGATTCCCCTTCCTCCACATCCTTGCGAGCACTTGTTGTGCATTGATTTGTTGATGATGACCATTCTGACAGGTGTGAGGTGGTATCTTGTTGTAGTTTTAATTTGCATCTCTTTGATGTCTAGTGATGTTGAACATTCTTTCATATTCCTGTGGGCCCTTTGTATGTCTTCCTTGGAGAAGTGTCTGTTCAGGTCCTTTGCCCATTTTTGATTTGGGTCATTTGTTTCTTCATATCTTCTGGAGATCAAACCCTTCTCTGAGGTATCATTGGTGAATATGTTTCCTCATATGGTTGAATCCCTTTTTATTTTCTTGATGTTTTCTTTGGCTGAGCAGAAACTTTTCAGTTTGATGTAATTCCATTTGTTTATTCATTCCTTTATTTCTTTTGCCTTAGGAGATATTTTGGTGAAAAGTTTGCTGTGTAGGATATCTGCAATATTTTTGCCTCTGTTTTCCTCTAGGGCTTTTACGGTGGCACTACTTATGTTTAAACCTTTTATCCATCTTGAGTTTACTCTGGTATATGGTATGAGTTGGTGGTCTAGTTTCATTTTTTTTTTTTTTTTTTTTTTTGCATGTGCCTATTCCGTTCTCCCAACACCTCTTGTTGAGGAGGCTATTTGCATACCATTTTATGTTCTTTTCCTCTTTGTTGAATATTAGTTGCCCATAGAGTCCTGGGTTTATTTCTGGGCTCTCTATTCTGTTCCATTGATCTGTTTGTCTGTTCTTGTGCCAGTGACAGGCTGTTTTGTTTACTATTGCTTTGTAATATAGCTTGATATCTGGTATTGTGATTCCTCCCATTTCATTCTTCTGTCTCAGGATTGCTCTGCTATTCAGGGTAATTTTTTACTCCATATGAATTTTTTGTGTTTGTTCTAAATCTATGAAATATGATGTTGGTATTTTAATAGGGATTGCACTGAATCTGAAGATGGCTTTGTGTAGTATGGACATTTTAATGATGTTAATTCTTCTCATCCATAAACATGGCATGTGCTTCCATTTATTGGTATCCTTCTTAATTTTTTTCTTCAGTGTTCTGTAGTTTTCTGAGTACAAGTCCTTAACTTCCTTGGTTAATTTTATTCCTAAGTACTTTATTTTTCTTGTTGCTATGGTAAATGGGATTTGCTTTCCAACTTCTATATCTGATATCTTTTTGTTGGTATATAAAAATGCCTTTGATTTCTGAATATTGACTTTTTATTCAGTCATTTTGCCAAATTCAGTTATTAGGTGCAGTAGTTCTTTAGTTGAGTCTATAGGGTATTATATGTACACTATTCTGTCATCTGCAAATACTGACAGTTTAACTTCCTTCTTTCTAATTTGGATACTTTGATTCATTTTTATTGTCTGATTGCTGAGGCTAGAACTGCTAAGACTATGTTGAATAGAAGTGGAGAGAGTGGACACCCTTGCATTGTTCCTGATCTTAAGGGAAAGGTTTTCAGTTTTTGCCTGTTGAGTATGATGTTAGCTTCAGGTTTCTCATATATGGTCTTTATTATGTAGAGGTATACTCCCTCTACTCCCATCTTGCTGAGGGTTTTCTTTATCATAAATGGTTGCTGTACTTTATCAAACACTTTTTCAGCATCTATTGATATGATCATATGGTTTTTGTCTTTCAGTTTGTTTATGTGGTATATTACATTTATTGATTTGCAAATATTGAACCATCCTTGCATCCCTAGGATGAATCCCACTTTGTCATGGTATATAATTTTTTAAATATATTACTGGATCCAGTTTGCCAATACATTGTTGAGAATTTTCACATCCAAGTTGACCAGAGATACTGGCTTATAGTTTTCTTTCTTTGTTGGTCTTGACCTGGTTTTGGGATTAAAATAATACTGGCCTCATGAGATGAGTTTGGGAGTCTTCCCTGTTCTTGGATTTTTTGGAATAGTTTAAGGAGGATATTAGTTAGTTCTTCCCTGAGTGTCTGGTAAAATTCACCTGAGTAGCCATCTGGTCCAGGGCTCTTGTGCGCTGGGAGTTTTTTGATAACTTCTTCAATTTCACTAGTTGTCATTGGTCTGTTCAGGCTTTCTACTTCTTGATTGAGTTTTGGTAGGTTATACGTTTCCAGAAATTTGTCCATTTCACTCAGGTTGTCAAATTTCTTTCATATAGTTGTATGTTGTAATTATTTACAGTCCTTTGTATTTCCGTGGTATCAGTTGTGACTTCCCCTCTGTTGCTTCTGATTTTGTTTATTTGGATCCTCTCTTTTTTTCTTGATAAGTCTAGTTAATGGTTTGCCAATTTTGTTTATCTTTTCAAAGAACTAGCTCCTGGATTAAGCTGAATTATGCTTTTAGTCTCTATGTTGTTTAATTCTGCTCTGATCTTCATAATTCCCTTCTTTCTGCTTGATCTGGGCTTTGTTGTTCCTGCTGTAGTTCTTGAAGCTTTGTGGTTAGGTTGTTTGTATGAGTTTCTTCTAGCCTTTTTATGTAGGCCTATATTACTATGAATTTCCCCCTGATAATTGCCTTCACTGTGTTACATAGGTTTTGGGGTGTTGTAAATTCAATTTCATTTGTTTCCAGGTACATTTTGATTTCTTCTTTCACATCATTATTTTTATTTTATTTTTTAAATTAAATTTTATTACTGTTGTATTATATCCATCCCATTTCCCCTCTCTCCTGTTCCCCACCCACCCACTCCCCCTTAAAGACAATCCCATTTGTTGTCTATGTCCATGGTTCTTCCATGGTAGTTCCTTGACTAAACTGTTCCCCTTCTTTGCCTACTCCTTGCCTCTCCCCCTCTCCCCTGCCCACTGAAGTTCTATTCATTGTATTCATGTATCTAGTTCTGTTTTGCTTGTTTGTTTCATGTGTTCATTATTGTCCTGTAATGGGTGAGATCATACCATATTTGTCTTTCACCGACTGGCTTATATCACTAAGCATAATACTTTCCAGTTCAATCCATGTTGTTGCAAAGGGTTGGAGTTCCTTTTTTTTCTTGCTATGTAGCACTGCATTGTGTAAATGTACTGAAGTGCTTATTTTTTAATGATTTTATTTATTATTTCCAGAGGGAGAGGAAGGGAGAAAGGCACAGAGGGTGAGAATCATCAATGTATGGTTGCCTTTCACCTGCCTCCAGCCACAGATCTGGCAGAAGACCTGGATTGCAACTTGGTTATGTGCCCTGGCTGGGGAATAGAACCAGTGACCTTTGTGTTCACAGGCTGGTGTCTTATCCACTGTGCTACCAGCCAGGGCCCAAAGTGTTTTGATCCATTCATCCACTAATAGGCACTTAGGCTGTTTCCAGCACTTCACTATTGTAAATAGCGCTGCTGTGAACATTGGGGTACATAGGTTCTTATGAATTGGTGTTTTAGGGTTCCTCGGGTATAGTCCTTATAGTGGAATTGCTGGACCAAAAGGCAGTTCCAATTTTAGTTTTTTTTAAGGAAACTCCATACCGTTTTTCATAATGACTGCACCAGTCTGCATTCCCACTGACAGTGCACCAGAGTTCTCTTTTGCTCACATCCTTGCGAACATTTGTTGTTTGTTGATTTATTGATGATGGCCATTCTATGAGATGGCATTTAATTGTGCTTTTAATTTACATCTCTCTGATGGCTAGTGATGTTGAGTATCTTTCATATGCCTTTGGGACCTTAGTATGTTCCCCTCAGAGTTTTGTCTGTTCAGGTGTTTAGCCCATTTTTTAATTGTGCTGTCTGTCACTCTGAGGTTGAGTTGCATCAGCTCTTTATATATTTTGGATATCAAACCCTTGTGTGAGGTATCATTGGAAAATATGTTTTCCCATACAGATGGTTCCCTTCGAATTTTGCTGGTGTTTTCTTTTAACTGAACAGGAACTTTTCAGTTTGATATAGTCCCATTTGTTTATTTGTTCTTTGATTTCCTTTACCCTTGGAGAAGTATTAATAAACATATTTCTGCATAGGATATATGAAATTTGAATGCCTATTATCTCCTCCAGGACATTTATGATGGCACTGTTCAAGTCCTTTATCCATCTTGAGTTTATTCTGGTGTATAGTGTAAGTTGGTGGTCTAGTTTTATTTCTATGCATGTTGCTGTCCAGTTCTCCCAACACCATTTGTTGAAGAGACTGTTTTTACTCCATTTTATGTTCCTTCCCACTTTGTTGAATATTAATTGACTATAGAGTCCAGGGTTTATTTCTGGGATCTCTTTCTGTCCCAATAACCTATATATCTATTCTTATGCCAGTACCAGACTGTTTTGATTACAGTAACCTTTAGTATAATTTGATGTTCAGTATTATGATTCTTCCGACCTTGTTCTTCCTTCTCAAGATTGCTGTGGCTATTTGTGGGAATTTTTGGCTCCATATAAAATTTTGAAGTATTTTTCTATATCTGTGAAATATGTCATTGGTATTTTAATTGGGATTGCACTGAATCTGTAGATTGCTTTGGGTAGTATGGACATTTTAATGATGTTAATTCTTCCCATCCATGAACATAGTATATGCTTCCATTTATTTGTATCTTCCTTAATTTCTCTCTTCTTGTTCTGTAGTTTTCTTAGTATAAGTCCTTTACACCCTTGGTTAAGTTTATTTCTAAGTACTTTATTTTTCTTGTTGCTAAATAAAAATAAATGGTAAATGGGATCTATCTCTGATGTTTCATTATTGATAAACAAAAATGTTTTTGATTTCTGGATATTGAATTTATATCTAGCTATTTTGATAAATTTGTTTATTAGGTCAAGTAGGTTTTTCCTGGAGTCTGTTAGGTTTTCTATGTACACTATCATGTCATCTGCAAATAATGACAGTTTTTTACTTCCTCCTTTCCAATTTGGATATCTTTGATTCCTTTTTCTTCTCTGGTGGCTATAGGTAGAACTTCCAAGACAATGTTGAATAGAAGTGGAGAAAGTGGACAGCCTTGTTTTGTTCCTGATCTTAGGGGGAAAGCTTTTATTTTTTGCCTATGGAGCATGATGTTGGCTTCAGGTTTCTCATAGATGGCCTTTATGATGTTGAGGTATGCTCCCCCTATTCCCATTTTGCTGAGGGTTTTTATCATAAATGGTTGCTGCACTTTATCAAATGCTTTTTCAGCATCTATTGATATGATCATATGGTTTTTATCTTTCAATTTGTTGATGTGGTGTATTACATTGATTGATTTTCGAA
>PVIW01009440.1:0-51895 GCA_004026585.1 Noctilio leporinus
CCCCCCTGTTGTCCATGTCCATGGTTCCTTTATACTAGGTTCTTGTCTAAGCTGCTCCCCTTTCTTGCCTCTGCCTCCCCCCTCCCCCCTTGTTTATTTCTTTCACACCACTGAGACCATCTAGAAGGGCCTCATGTTTGGCTCTCTCTACTCTAGAAAGCAAGTTTTATTGGGGAAGAGCTGGCTTATCCATTTTTGTTTAACACTGTAACTCCAGTACTTGGCATACAGTAGGTGCTCATTTATATCTGTTAAATGGAATGATGGCTGACAGGCTGGCTGGCTGGATACATAGATGGATACATGGATGGATACATGGATGGATGGATGGATGAGTGGGTGGATAGATAGATGGATAGATGGATGGGTGGATGAATGAGAGGCTAAATGGGACCAGAGAAGGCAATGTCTGTGTTCACTGGGGACCAGGGGGAACAGTTATGATCACATCTAGAGGCAGGGAAAGTACCACATAAAGAAAAGCAGGCCCAGCTGAGCAAGATGAATGAGATGCCTGGGCAAGTGCCATGTATCCTATACCCTCTCTCTTCCCTTAGAGTACGATGGGCCTTCTGGTGACTTGGTGGGGCTAAGTCCTCAGAACAAAAAGGCTACTTAATTTCTCTTTCTCATTCTCACTTTTTCCATGTTGGGCCACATCCACCTCTGGGGCCCATGTTTGGGGATGGGGAGAGGTGCCACTCTGAGGAGACGGGCAAGGGAAGGCCCTTGTAGGAAGAAGGGCCATAGGAACAGACAGCACAGAGGAGGGAACTCTCCATCACCAGACAGTCCTGCATTGATTGCCGTTAGGCCTGCACCCCCTTCCTCCTGCTACAATTCCTTGGCTTCCCCACAGCCCCTCAGAAACACCCACAGCAGGAACATCCACACATGTGCCCAAAGAGGGACACATATTGGTCTCTGCAATAACACTAGTGATAGCAAAAGACCAGAAAAAAACAAACAAACATTTAACCCATCCACCACCTGCAGACCAGCAAAATAAATTCTGGTATTTAAATTCTGGTACAGCCCAAAGGGGTACATGAGGCAGCCATTAAAAAGAATCTTTATGGACTGATGCAGAACACTCTCCAAGATACATTAAGCTAAACAAGAGGTTAGGTAATATTGCATTTAAAAGGACACACACACACACACACACCCTCAAATACTTGTATACTCGTTGGATATATTATGAACCCGTTCTCGTTACTGGCAACAGAGAAGAGAGCCCGAGGGACAGGCAAGCAGGAAGGGAGGACATCAACTTTCCCTCCATCTTTAGAAAACCAGTTAAAAACTGACTCAGGAAGGGCCAGCGGGGCAAGAGAATGGAGGAACCAAGACCCTGTGATCAGAAACCAGGCAGACAGAGGCAATGCCTGGGGCTGGCCCAGACAACTTCCACTACGTATTTTAAGGAGTGATTTTGAGACTAACAGATGGACAAGCTGTCTTGATCCACCTGCCTTGGGGACAGAAGCAGCTTTCCCAGCCGCCTTGAGAAGGCCGGACACACAGCACACAAGATTTACAGGGTCAGATGCTCACCCTGAGACCTTTCCTCACAGGTCCCCAGGAGAGGGGGCAGGCTCCAAAGGAAGGCTTGGAAGCTGCCAGGGTGGCTCTGTGCTGGGAGTGAGCGGGGGACCTCTGGCCTGGGATATTCCCATCGGAAACACAGGGCCTCCCAGCGTGGGAAGCTAACAGAGCTCTGGTTATGGGCAGAAGAAAGGCTCAGTGTGGGTACTGCTGGCTGACCCATGTAGAGCCCAGGAAATTGATTTCCTGGAGATCCTTGATCCTTCCTGAGCCTTGTGTCTTACACAAGGCGGCCAAGTTCACTGAAGGTGCAAAGCAGCTGGCTGCCACGCCACCTCCACAATTCTTGCACACACAGTTTTGTTTTGTTTTTCTGCCCAAAGCATCTTCTCTACCACTTCTACCACTTTTCTTCCTGCTTAATTCATTCTCTTTTTTCCTTCTTTTTTCCAGTGAGGTGAAATTCACAGAACAAGAAATGAACCACATGAAATGAACAAGTCAGTGGCATGTAGTACATTCACAATTTGTGCAGTTAATTCCTCTCCATGGTACCAAATTATTCACATCAGCCCAGAATAAAACCCTACACCCAGTAACCAGTCACTCTCCATTCTAACTCCCCGTAATGCCTGGCAACCACTAATCTGCTTTCTGTCTCTCAGGATTTTCCTATTCTAGACATTTCATATAAATACAATAATATAATAACGGCCTTTTGTGTCTGGCATCTTTCCCAGAGCATAATTTTTTTTTTGAGATTCATCCCTATTATAACATGTTTTAGAACTTCATTCTTCTTATGGCTCAATAATATTCCACTGATAGACACCTGGATTGTTTCTATCTTCTAACTATGGTGACTAGTGCTGCTATGAATATTCTACTACAAGTTTTTGCTTGAGGACCTGTTTTCAATTCTTTGGGGTATATACCCTAATCCACCCTTGAAATGTCATCTTGAGAGTCACTTCTTCTATGATACTTTCTCTGACTTCATATCTCCCTAGAACTAAGTTGGGGACCTTTCTATTGCACATCCCTTCTGGTGTGCTATGGACAGTGGTACAAATTGTACACTGCATAACTCTAGGGGGTCATTTACATTAGTCACTGTGGATGTGTATGTTTATTATAACAATCTTCCAGCAGATGGGGGAAAGTGCCTTGAGACTGTGCGCCTTTTTCTAATTCTATAAAGGTGCCAGTTGGCCTAGCGGTGGCCCTAGATCCCATAGTCCAAATGTTCCCTCCACTGTAGGACTCAGCCTCATTGTGATTATTGTTTCAACTCAAAGCTTTTAGGGGGCAAGGGTACTGATGATTTGAAATAGTTATCAATAATTTATCCATAATTTATGACAGAGTTTTCCTTTTCCATCTTAGGAAAAATTAATTATGTTACTTATCATTATTTATAACAGCCAAAAAGCGGAAACAATAAAATGTCTATCAACTGGTGAATGAATAAACAACTGTGGTTTATCCATACAGTGGAATATTACTCAGCCATAAAAAGGAATGAGGCACTGATATATGCTACAACATCGATGAACTTTGAAGACATGACGCTAAGTGAAAGAAGACAGTTACAAAGAACCATATACTGTGCCATTCATTCTCCATTTATATCAAATGTCCAGCACAGACAAAGCTCTAGACAGAAAGGACATTAAGGATTGCCTGGAATTGGAAGTGGGAGTGGGAAGTGACTACAAATGGGCACAAGATTTCTTTTTGAGATGATATAAAGACAAAATTAGATCATGGTGATGGCTGCATTACCCTGTAAACCCACAAATAACCATGACCTGTATACTTAAAATGGATTTATTTATTGTACATAAATTATACCACAATAAAGCTTTTTTAAAAAAAAAAATGAAATTAATTTTATACCACCTCTGCATCAAGAAATCTGATTCCTGAAAATTTTACATAGGTCTATTCACTTTCCAACAGTTACAAAACTGCTTTTAATGCTTCTCCTGCTACCCCAGGAACTCCTGAAGGTCACGAGCTGTGCCAGACCCCAGGTGCCAAGAATAAGACTTGAGGCATAAGTAAGCAGGTACTCAGTAAATGCCTGTAGATTTGAATCAATTTCTCTCAAAGTCATCTGAGATAGCAGCCATGGCAAAGCCTTATTCATGTATTCACATAGTCACTAAGAAAATAAGTTCTAGGCCCTGTTATATCCCAGAAAACCCCAAGTTCACGGAGACCTACTTAGCCTCCGCTTCTGAGAGGTTCTGACGCGGAATGGGAGACATGCCTGAAGAGCTATAGAAGGTAGAGTTCCTTCTGATGCTCCCTGAGAGACAGGAAGTCTTCACAGCTGACGTGACAACTAAGCTGTCTCTAGAAGATGCATAGGAATCCCCAGTGGCTCGGTGTTCCAAGCTCAGGGTCTGGGGAGGAAAGAAGCTGACAGAGCTGTGTAGGGCCAGACCTGGGGACAACCTTCGCATAATGTCTGTCTTGCCGAGTTTCCCGGCCCAGAGCCCTGTCTTTGTGTCACACCCAGCCCTAAATGTGCCTTCCTCCCCTTCTTCTCTCAAACTGAGGGTCTGGCCTTGGATGTGCTTTCTGAGGAGATAAAGGGCTCTGGCGGGCCCTCCCCCACAGCAGCCCTGAAGGCTCTCAGGAGACGCCAGCTCCCCACAGACTAGCTATTTCGGCCCAGTCCCAAACACCAGCTCATGGTTTATGGCTGAGGAGCCAGAGGCCTGCAGGCTGACCATAAAAGGAGAAAACCGAACAGACCCAGCTCACTGCTTCTCTTCCTTCCCGTGCCAGGCTGCTGTGGGTCCCAGGGAAAGGGAGGTGGCCAATCCCATGTTACTGTGGGTCACTGCTACCCCCCAGCTGGTGAGGAATGAAGGACACAGCCTCCTCTGAGTGCAGAAAGTGGCTCCCTACCTAACGCCACACCCAAGGGCAAGATGCCAGACAGTTCCAGACCCCAGGGGAATGTCGGTGCTAGGGCCTCAGCCGAGGACCCTTGACAGATGGCAGCTCCAGCCTGCTGCCCTGACCAGGCACCATGTTCCCCAGGGCACTGACCAAATCAACCCTCACAACTGGGGAAGGCCCAGTTACTATTCTCACAGGACAAATAAGGAAACTGAGGCAGAGCTGGGATTCAAACCAGCTCGAGAGTCCATGCCGTGACCACCGCTCTGTAGGTCAGGGCCTTTCTCTTTTCCTACCCTTCCTCTCCCAAGAAGAGTTGAGTAGGAAGAAATTCTGGATAAGCAGAGGTGCTCTGAGGGCTTGTGCTGGACCCCACTAAGAACTTTGCAGACCCACACAAAGCTCTGGAATCCTAAATAGAAGACTGGCCAGTTGAGATGGTGTACGGTACAGAAGGACCAGGATTCTCCTGGGGTCTCAGCTCCCACCTCTCATACTCTCCCTTCTGTCCACTCTAGCCCACAACCCCATGGATCCCATGCTAACTCCCTTATTAAGTTCACATGTCACCTTCCAAGGAGGCTTCTCCTGTCCTCATAGCCTCGGACCTCCCCTCCATAGCACATGCATTTGTGTGATGGCTGGATTAACATTTGTCCCCCACATGGTATGCCCCCCACTAAAGCCCCCACAGTGGGTCCTCAATCAGCCAAGTTCAATGAAAAGGGACTGAGGAACCAGCCTCCCCCGAGGAAGGGAGGACACAGAGGGAGGCTGGGACACATGCATTCCATGAGAAACCCATTGTCACCAAGTGTCAGCCAGAGCTTCCCAAGTCCACTCCCTTAAACATGTCTGCCTCTTCAACTCAACAGTTACTTATTTTAAAAAATGAATTCCCCTCAGTTCTCTCCCATCCATCTGTGTAAGACCCCATGGGCAGTCCATAAAAGGCTCATCAGAATCAAGTGAACCCTTACCCTTCCTCATTTCCTGCCAAAGAATGTGAGCTTCTCAAGATAACTCAGAACCCCCAACTCCTCCCCGCGCCTCACGCCTCAGCCAAGACTGGGCCAGACTGACGGAGCCAGCACCACCCCTCACCCGCCAGGCTGGATGCAGAGCTGACAGCTACTGCAAAATCTCCCAGAGGAAAAGGAAGCATGCACCTGGTCTCCTGCCTGGGGCTGCGTTGTAGAGAAAGTCCCTGGAGGCACATGACTTGGAATTACTACCGAGCTCCACCTTTCGGACAAGACACTTTGCATCTCAGAGTATCGGTTTCCTTGTGAGGAAAACAGCTAAAAATTCAACCTTTTCAAGGTTATGGAAATGATGACGTGAGACTGGATACACAAAGAGCTTCAAATGACCCACAGCACATACAAGAGCTCAATAATTATTATCATCACTATTGATAATATTACCACCATCTAAAATAGTGAGTCACCCTGGCTGGTGGCACAGTGGATAAGGTGCCAGCCTGCAAACCCAAAGGTCGCTGGTTCGATTCCCAGCCAGGGCACATAACCAGGTTGCAAGCCAGGTCTCCAGCCAGGTCTGTGGCTGGAGGCAACCATACACTGATGTCTCTCTCTCTCGCTTTGCCTCTCTCCCTTCCCCTCTCTCTAAAAATAATAAATAAAATCTTTAACTAAATAAATAAATAAAATACAAGAGTAAGTCAGTGAAGTGGTTATAGAAGAAAGCACCTCTGCCCCTGTTGGACAGAGTTTTAGGCCAAGTTTAACCCTTTCTAATTGTAAGGGGTAAGCCAGTCCCTCAGCCTTTGGGGGCCTTGGTTTCTGCCATCTGTTAAGTGGGGGTGACAGCACATTGCTTGGGAGAGAAGACAAAACATTTCGAGGGCAGTCAGAGGTGATACACTCAGCTCTGGGGCCAAGTCACTGGGTGCTCTGAGACTCAGGTCTTCAATTTGTCAAATGAAGAGGCTGTCCCGCAGGTGCAGGCCAGGGCCAAGAGACGTGGGAGTTACAGAGCAGTGAGCCCAGTGGGGCATCGGAGCCCATTCTCTCTGCCCGGTTCACAGGGCCTCTGGGGAGCTGAGTGAGCATGAGCCAGTGGACGTGACAGAGGGACCCAGCTGAGTGTGGGAACTTGCAAAGCATAGTTGGGATCCTCCCACCTCCCAGACTTCTCTTCAGCCCGGAGAGGGTTCAGCCAAGGGCCTGAGCTGATAAAGGACCAGGGCTGTTGTTCCTTTTTTTAATTCCCCCGAGAGTGGCCGTTTGGTACTAATGAGGTGAGGACAAAGTACTCCTGTCCTATCTTGCACAGGGTGACAAATCCTGATGGCTCCACTCAACACATCAGGATGAAACTTTATCTGCCTTTCACATCCCTCTCCCACGCTAGGAACCCATGGGTGGTTCCTGTCAGGAAAGCTTTAGTGGTGCTTTATCCCCATTCATCACGTTAATTTATCTAAGTTAAATAACTCCAGCTTCTTCAGCGCTGATCCTTCAACACCTGGAGGTACACAAAGACAGACATGCAGAAGCAAACAGCCTTCATTGGGATGGTAGGGGGCGCTGTGTACCACCCACAAACTGGGCAAATATCAGCACCTAATTTCAGGACTTCACTTTAAAGATCCTAGCCTGATCCTGTCTGCCTGATAGCTGTGTATTAGGGATTAATTGAGACTAGTTTTGTAAAGCCCTGAGCATATAGCAAGCACACAATAAAAGCCACTATCATCATAACCGGTTTTCTGGAAAAGAAGATATGAGAAAATTTCCATGAGGGACAGTGGAGTTAATACATGCATTCAGTGCTCCTCCCTCCCCAAATCTTACTAAAATGACAGTAAGGGAATTTTTTTCAAAAACGCATGAACCAGTTCAAATGAACTGGAGAGGAGGGAACAGCAACACAAGCCTGGAAGCCAGACAGCAGGACAAGTGCAGACGGTCCCAAGAAAGGAGAATCTAAGCTGGCAATGGGGACAGCTGGAAAGCAACCCAATTTCACCACAGAATCCTCTACTCTGGCCCAAACCTCAGTAGTTAGCAGCACCCGGAGACTCTGGAAGAGGGGTTGAAGGAGGACAGTAAGACCTAAGGTTGGTTGAAAGTCTGTTGGAGAAGCTGCTGGACAGTCTAGGTATCTTCCACACCCACTGAAGCCAAGTGACTGCCTGCCACAGTCCACAGAAGGAGGCAGATTTAGTTCCTGGAGGAGGGTAATCAAAGTGTCTCTGTCTTGGGGGATGGGGGTGGCACCAGAGACCATACTGACAAAAGGAGGATAACATGCAGATTCCATCCCATAGCTTAAGAACCCATATTCTCTTCTCAAAAGGACAAGGAAAATAATGGTAGGCAGGTCTTCCTTTACAGTGCAGACAGAAGATCGCACCAATCTTCTCTGAAGAATATGATTTGCTCAAGAAAAAAGACTGAAAGATACATCAGAAGTGCCCTAATGGAAAGATCCAGCTCTACCACTAGAGCCATGCTCACCGGCAGCAAGCTTTTCCTGCGAGCCCAGAGCTTCCGTCACCTTCACGGGGCCCTTGCACTAAGATAGCCCAGGTAAATGGACAGCCAAGGCTCACCAGTACCTGAAGAAGCCATTAATATGACAGATAGACTACAAAATAGGTAGGGAAATACGCACCTTGGAGGAAAGAAAAATGATGCATGGATATGTATCCTCCAAGAAAAAGGACATCACTTTACAGGGAAAAGGGATGCTATGGGGAAGAAATATTCAGAAAACAACAACAAAAAAATTCTTAGAAATTAAAATACATATCATAGCAGGAATTTAAAGACTCAATGAAAGGGTTGTAAGATAAAGTTGAAGTAATTGCCCAGAAAATAGAATAAAAAAAGATGAAGAAGATAAGAGATAGAGATGAAAATGATAGGAAATATCATATGGAAATAAGAAGACTTCTAGAAAAATAGAACAGAGGGCACAGAGAAAAAATAAGTCATCAAAGAAGTAACTCACTAAAACTTCCCGGAATTTAAAGATATGAGTTTACAGATTAAGAGGGTCCCCTCAGTCTCCAGCACCATGTGTTAAAACAGACTGTGACAAATCCCATCATTATATGCAAGAGGAGAATGAAGAATTTAAAAGCTTCCAAAAAAAGAGGGAGAGGTGGCCTTCTCACGCATAAAGAAGTAAGAATCAGTTACGCTTCTATCTCCTCAAAAATGAAACTGAAACTAGAAAGCAATGAAGCCATCCATGTCTTTAAAATGTTGAAAGAATACTATGTTTATGCGTAAAAGCTTTAACCCCACTAAACTACCCCTTAAATATTAAAGAAGCATCAAATCTCAAGGATAAGATCTCAATTTGCCTCACACACATCCTTTTTCCAGAAGCTACTGGAGAGGGCGCTCTATTTAAATAAGAGAGTAAAACATACAAGAGGAAGACATGAAACCTAGGAAACAAGGAACCCACCATAAGGGCATGGAAGGGAATTCCAAGGATGATAAGGAAGATCCAGGATGTCAGCTACCATTCACAGAGGGTACCCAGGACAGGTCAGAAGGAGAGAATATCAACAGGACCCCCAACACATATCTGGACATGTTTATCACAAGAAGAATAACACATTTGGAAGCATTGGGGGTAGAATTAGTGATAAAACCCATAGAAAACCAAGTTGGGGAAAAAAGGCAATTGCTAACTCCAGGGAAAGGAACAAATTGTATTGGAAAAGTAATCCTGAGAAAGTACAGAGCTCAGTTGTGAGCAGCATCTCCACAGTCATAATATGGACTTCATCAAAGTTTATATAAAACTGTATTGGGAGTCTGTGAGATAGGGCACGTGTGTGTGTGTGTGTGTGTGTGTGTGTGCATGCACAGGTGTATTAGAAAGAGGCAGTAAGGACAAAGCAAGGAGGTGAGTGAGCTAAATCTTAATCTTCCATGATGAGAAGTCAATAAGTAATGTCTAAAATTAAGAAAACAATAATGTATCAGCAAAAGAATTGATAAGGGTTATCTCTGAAGAAGGGGGAATTAGAGAAGCAGCAAAAGAGGGCTATTTTTCTTAACAAGCCTTGAGGAGTTATTTGACTCTAAACCATTTTCAGGTACACCTTTTATAAAAATGAAAACAAAGCGGAACAAGGGATCTGTTTAGGCACTGACATGGATGACTAGCAACACGTAGAACAGTGAATATGGAACACCAACTTTGAAGTGGGGAACAGACATGTATCTGCACATATGTGCAAAACAACCTGTAAAACACCTAATGAACTAGAAACCATGGTTGTCTCTGGGAAAGTGAACTAGGGTCTAATGCACAAGGGTTCAAAGGAATTCACCTTTTGGATTTGAATATAGCATCTCTCCAAAAGTAAACAAAAGAGCAAAGGAAAAATTTTAAAGTAAACATGATATAATTTACACATACACATACATACATGGCACATTTTAAATGCTTACTTCTCTCCTCCCCTTCTGGGACGGAGTTGTCAGTGAGCTATGTCTTAGAAAGTCCCTCCCATATTCCCAGCTCCCCTGAGGTTGCAAAGGGCTGAGCCTGCAGCACTGAGCTCCCCACTGCAGTCTATAAGTTAGCATCTTTAGCCAGGCTTCTGTCATCTTCACCATACCCATTCGCACCACCCCACCTCCCCCTCCCAGCCTAGTAAACTGTCCTTCAAATCTTGTAAAGCCCCAACCCTTTCAGACAACCCTCCCCACCCATCCTGAGCCTGATCCATTAATTCTTTTCTTTAAACTCCAATACTTCTTCATTCAATCATTAACTAATATTAACTAAGCGGCTACTATGTGCCAGGTACCACTAAATGTGCTGGAGAGACCATGATGACCAGGCAGACAAGGATGATGTTTGTGGGTCTTACGGAGTTTATGAGGCCTCAGGAATTTAAAGCCCGGGTAATGCATTTCTCTTCAGTGAATATGTCATCCATCCCTCCCCAGCCTCACCTCTTCAATCGATACTCCACAAAGGACAGGAAGAGGAAGCCACAGCTGCTAGCCTTACCTCTCCAACAAAACAGGAAACTCAGCATGGATCTCAGCCAAGTGACTTTCCCCGTAACATCGGGACAGAAACATTCCTTAAAGGAGTCACATAGTGGGCCTACATGTTCCTTGGTCAAAACCAAATCCCCGCTTTATAGGAAAAAATTGGGACCAGAGGGAAAGGAGAGTGGGAGATAGGTGGAAGAGGGCAAAGAGGGGGAGGGATGGGGACATCTGTATTAGCGTCAACAAAAAAAAGAAAAAGAAAAAAATTCCAAGCTTCCATTTTTCTCCATGATTTTTTTCCTTTAGTCTTATCATCACAAGTTTTCCAGAAAGCGCCAGGGAACACCAAAATGAATGCACATATAGCAGTTGTTAATTACATTTAAACTACATAAGGAGTTTATCTTTTTTATGAACCTGTGTGCTCATGGTTGTCATTTCCTCTTGGGGTTCAAAATGTGTCAAGATTTCTGAGTAATTTTATGTTTCACTATGTAATATTACGTTAAAACATAGACCCAAAAAGGAATAAAATTTATAAAAATGGGGGCCTTGTCATCATTACTGCTCCACAATTGGGAGGTTGTCTACAAAGCGAAAGTCATCACAACACAAAAATATATTTCAATGAGTCAGCCACTTAGGAGTCAGACCCTGCTGACCCAATGGCTTCATCTTGCTGGTTGCTGAGTGTTAGCATCCATCATGACCCAAACACAAAACTGAGTGACAACTCTGCGAAACTGCCCATTTCCCTGAAGGTGGACACTGTTACAAAGTCGGTGAGCGTGGAAAGGCCATGAAGAAAGTATCAAGGTCATCATGAAGGATAATGCAGTGGAGGCTCTGAGAGACTGCAGAACACTAAAGAAGTGAAAAAAGACCTAGTGATCCTCAAGTAAGTGCATTAAAAATTATCCTCTTACAGAAATCAAGCATGATCTGAATGCTATATTATGCTCTCACATGATTTTGTCCAAGAAAAAGGCAAAAAACAAAACAAAAAAATCAACCCTTAATTAATTTTATAGAATTAGCATCCAGCCTCAATGACCACCAGATTCCCATTGCATGTAAGAAAATAAATCTATGTTTATAATTTGCAGTGTCATTTTTCAAGCCCTGTCAAAAAAACTTCCCCTGCCCCCCACTTAGTATCAACAGTAAAACTTTGATCCCTGTTTTAAGTACTTTTTTCCTGGAACAAATCATTTTCAGAGAGTCAGACCTCCTTCATTTCATGCCATTCAGCTCAGTGTATAAAAGGTTGCATACCAAAATGTCAATGGTGGTGATCTCTGGGTGACATAATTATGGGTGCTAGTATGTTCCCTTTTGCTTAAATATGTATTTTAACTTTTCTAGAATGAATATGCACTATTAAAAGTCACACTTTTTTTTTTTTTTTCCAGAGCATCATGGTAGTGCTTACCAGTCACCCTCTACCTCATTCTCCGCTGCTAACAGAATTTTATTTCTTTCTGGGTTTCAGGTAAAATGTGCTTAGTGGGAGCTCCCTCAACTTCAAGAAAGACTCAGGAATAATTCAAATCAATCATGAACATCCTAGTCTCCTTTGCCAATGATTGGTTTAGAGGTTGACATGTGACCAAGTTTTAGCTAGTCAATATAAGAAAAGGCCTATTGGGGAGTTTTCAGGAAAGGTTTTCTTCCCTGATAAATAAGAGACATAAGAAAAAAAAGTTAAACCCTCCACTTCCTCCATGTGTTTGGATATTATCACATGAGGATATCTGGAGCTATGGCTGCCATCTTGTAATCAGGAGGAAGAAACCAAGAAAATCCCAAAGACATTCGTTTTTGAGCTGTTGAATTAACAAACTCTGAAATCATCAACCTTCAGACTTCTTGTTATGTGAGATCATGAATTTCTCGCATTTAAACCACTTGAGTGGGTTAATACCTTTCCTGAAACCAAAAACGCCCCAAATGATACACTGACCCTTTGTGACGTTCAGCTTCCCAAAAAGGTGTGTGAACCACCATTTTATACTTTTACAGAAAAGGGAGACTGCAAAGGATTTTTTTTTTAAAAAAGAAGTCATACACCTAACACCTTACAACCCATGAGTGTATCTCCTCAACCCCCCTTACAAGGTTCCACTGGCTGGTCTTTGGAGGTAATGGCAGCCTTGTATCTGGAGTGGTCCAACTCAGGTCATACTTGTGGGGTTTGGCTAACTCGGTCAGTAACTGGGGGCACTTCTGCCTAAGCCCCTCTATCATGGAGAGTATCTCCTAGGCGCAGTCTGGATCCCTGCCCTTAGGAGTTTCCAGAACTGGGTCCCAGGGGTTGCAAAGTCAAATGCTGGGTCCGGGCAGTTAACAAATGAGCTCACCAGCCAGCTGAGGACTGAGGAACTGCGGACATACACCGCCTCCGAAGGGGAGGCTGACCTGTGGGAACACAGGCCCAGTGTTGCCAGATAGCCCAACATTTTTTCAAACAACCTAGAAGTCTGGATTTTTAGGTACAACCTCCTAAGTTTTAAAAGTTGGTGACTAATTCAAATATTCTTAAAACTCCATGTGGACCAAGCCAAACTTGTGAGGGGGCTGGACCCATCTACTAGCTGCCAGTTTACCACCTCCTGACTAGTCACACTGAACAATCACATAACAATTGTGCACAGCTTTAAAACTGTCAGAGACCTTTCTTGTTGCCCTTTCCCAAGCCCAGGAGAACTCCTGTATCTCAACCTAGAACCATTTATAGACATGAAAATCCTCATTCCGCTCCAAAGATTGATGATACTGGGATGGGTGCTGCCCTTTTTATTTATTTATTTTGTTATTTTTAGTTTTACTTAATCTTTATTGTATTTTTTCCATTACCATTCAGTCCCCTTTTACCCTCCCTCCCTCCAGCACTGTTGTTCATGTCCATAAGCCCTTTTTCCTTTAGCCCTTTTTCCTTTTTGCTCAGTCCCTCCTCCCCTAACTTCCTCTACTTTACTAGTGGTCCTCTGCTCTTCATCTCTGAGCCTGGCTGTGCTTTGTTTGTTAGTTCAGCTTATTCATTAGATTCCACATGTAAGTGAAATCATATGGTATTTATCTTTCTCTGACTGGCTTATTCACTTGTTCTCCAGGCCCATCTGTACTATTGCAAAGGGTAAAATTTTCTTCTTTTTTATGGCTAAGCAGTATTTCATTGTGTAAATGTCCCATAGTTGTTTTATCCACTCATCTACTGATGGACACTTGGGCTGCATGCTACCCTTTTTATTGTGCAACCAAAATCCTTCATGAGGAAAGCAAGGCCTCAACTCTGAGGAACTCGTTGAGAAGAAACCAAGGGAGTTAAACAGGAAAAGCTCACAACTGAGAGATGCCTCAGTTTCCTTTTCTTACCTTATTGCACTGGCTAAAACTTCTAGTACAATATTGAATAGGGGTAGTGAGGGTAGACATTTTTACCTTGTTACTCAAAGGGAAAAGTACTGACTTTCACAATTAAGTACGATGTTAGATGTAGGTTTTTTTGTGATGCCTTTATCAGATTGATGAAATTCTTTCCTATTCTTAGTTTTCTGACAGTTTTGATCATGGAATGGATTTTGAATGTTGTCAATGCTTCCTCCACATCAATTGATATTATCATGTGTTTTTTCTTCTTCACACTGTTATATTGGTTGACTTTTGAATATTAAAACAGAGTTGAATTTCTGGTATAAGCTCCACTTGGTCATGATGGCCAGAGTTTTCAGACACATGCAGAGATTCAGTTGCCTCTGTTATAAACCGTGGGTGGTAACACCAACCCTACCTCATAGAATTGTGCTAAAGATGAAACAAGAGTGAGTGTGTGTGTTTATGTTGAATAGGATGTGTGTCTGGACCCAAAGTCCTATTCGAATAGAGCCTGTGAAGAAGCCCTAAAATAACAAATTTCTTTTCAAGCTTTTGCCCCATCAGGCACTACATGAAACACAAATGGTGAGGCAATTTTAGGGTCCACTCAGATTAATACTTTTTATTTTAATAGTTATATATTATTTTCGATGTGTATTAGAAAATAAATATATGTACAGCTGGTTATGTCCAACACCTGGTTTTGTACATCATGATGATGATAATAGCTTACACTAAGTGAGCTTTTACCAAGTACCAGGCATTGTTCTAAGTACTTTATACACAATGGTTCATTTAATCTCCCCATCAGCCCTAGCAGATAGGTAAGTTATTATAACCTTCCTTTATAAATAGGAAACAAAGGCCCAGAGTGGGAAAGTAGCTTGCTCAAGGTCACACAGCTAGTAGGTGGCAGAGTTGGAATCTGAACGCAGGCAGACCTGTCCTAGAATTCATGCTCTTAACTAATATAGTGTACTGATAGGGTTTTTCAAATCCTCACCTGAGGATATGTTTATTGATTTTTAGAGCATAAGTCAGGGTGGGAGAGGGAGAGAGAGAAACATCAATCAGTTACCCTCTGTGCTTGCCTTGACTGGGGATTAAACCTGCAACCTTTTGGGTTCCAACCAACTGAGCTACCTGGCCAGGGCTACTGCTATTTTGGACTTGGTTTGAAATAGGTTCCAGGGGGAGGGAGCTTATAAGAAAAATATTTAGTTAATTAGATACAGATATAATTTAAATGAAGTTTAAGAACAGGCAAAACTGATGGTGACAAAAGTCAAAACAGCAGTCAGTCTGGGGGTGTTGAGCAGGTAATACTGGGAAGCGGCATCAGTAAACTTTCTGAAAATAGTTTACATCTTGGTCTGGGTAGGGGTTATACAATTATAGACAGGTAAAAATTCATTTTAGGTTGGCTACTTTAAATTCGTGTACTTTACGCGTTCTGCCATAGATATGTTTTTGGCCTGAAGGAAGTTTAATAATAATAATAAATAAACAGAGAGAATGTGCAAAGGCTTTTGGTTTCAAAAAGCCTGCACTTAAAGTCTTCACAACACACTGCAAGATGGAGACTATCAACCCCTTTGTTTTTGTTTTTGTTTTAAAGATTTTATTTATTATTTTTAGAGACATTGGTAGGGAGAGAGACATCAATGTATGATTGCCTTTCACCTGCCTCCAGCTGGGGACCTGGCTGGAAACCGGCTTGCAACCTGGCTATATGCCCTGACTGGAAATTGAACCAGCGACCTTTGTGTTTGTTGGTGCCTTATCCACTGTGCCACCAGCCAGGACATTCAACCCTTTTTAACGGATAAGGAAACTGAGGCTGGAGAGAAGAAGACATTTGCCCACAACCCCACAATCCCACAGAGAGTGAGTGACAGTTGGCTGCAAATTTAGAGCTGGTTGACTCAACCCCAGGGCTGATCCCACCCTCTTCCCTTCCAAGGTGAGAGCATTATACCATTTCCAGACAGCTGGCCTGCCCAGGCCCTTGGGCGGCCAGTGCGACTGAAAGCTGGAGCTGGAGCCAGAGAGGGTGCATGCCCGTATTTGCCCACAATCTCTACTCTCACTCACCCTCCTGGCTGCACACACAGATGTTCAGCTTGCTTTTTTCCCTTTTTCAGTCACAGCCCTCCTGTCCCCAAGTGCTGCCTGCCAAACCCCACATTCTTGGCGAGAACAGCAGGCAGGCAGGACAGGAGGGGCCTGGGCAGAGCTGCAGTGTCTGGAGGTGGCCCTAAGCCCCTCGGTGGGCTCCCCAGAAGGAGAAACCTTGACCGGGCCTCCCACGCACCTCCAAGACCAACTCACCTTGCAGCATGCTCCGGTAGGCCGTGTCTGCGATGGCATAGATGTGGGGCGGCATCTCATGTCTCTTCTTGCCCTTGTACATTTCAACGATCTTCTCTGAGTAGATGGGTAGTTGTTTGTAGGGATTGATCACCACGCAGAAGAGGCCGGAGTACGTCTGCCAAACAGAGAACCCATGCTTACTTCGGAATATGGTAGGGAGGAGAGCTTGCACATGCATCCCGCGGGATCCGGGCATGATAACACCCGTCACAGCCTGCATTTATTGAGCACCACTGTGTGTGTTTTCTTGCTCCATCCTCACTGGAGCACTTTCAGACAGATGCACTCATATTCATTTTAGAAATGGGGAAAATGAGGCTCAAAGTCCTAGTGGGAACTCCATGGCCTCACTGATATGCCAAGATTGGGAAAGGAGAAGCCAGGGGCAGGGCTGGGCTTCTGGGCTACCTGTTATATTTGACAACTGTGTATGTTTAAACAGTTCTGGGTTTGGATCCCCGCTCTATCCTTACCCATGGTCAGTTCACTTCTCTGAGCATCACAGGCTTAAGTAACATTTAAATTACTATGTGCAGGCCACTGAGCTAAGTCCTTCACAGGCATCTCCTTATTTGAGCCTCATGTCTACCTTGTGACAGTGACACCATGATTTCCCTGCTGCCCATTTGGCAGACAAGAAAAGTGGGCTTGGTGAGGTTGTCACCAGGTGTCACATAGCTGGTGGGACTTTCAGAACTAGAAATCATGACTGTTGATCCCAGAGCTCCTATACTTGACCATTAGCAAAGTGTTCCCTCATTGGTAAGATGGGGATAAATACAGCTGTCCTTTAGAAGGAATGGTACTGACACCTGTTCCAACAAGCCTGGACCTCTCAAATGTTACATTGAGTGAACGAAGGCAGACATAAAAGGTCACATACCTCATGGTGCCATTTATACAAAATGTCCAGAGTGAGCAAATCCATAGAGACAGAAGACAGATCTCTGCAGAAGGGTTTGGGGACTGACCGCTACCAAGTACCAGGTTTCCTTTGGGGGTTATAAAAATGTTCTGGAACTAGCCAGCGGTGACAACTGCACAGCACTGTGAGTGTGCTAAATGCCACTGTAGTCTATTCTTTAAATTGGTTAAGTGGTGAAATTTTATGTTACATGAATTTTACCAGAATTAAAAACAATAGTTATCCTGCTCTGAAACATTCATAGGAGCATCTGAAAATAATCAGAGCAGGGAAGGGGGGTAGAGGGCGCCCCACAAACACACACCCCCTTGCTATGCACATGTGAGGGACCATCATTGTTGACTATTGTACATCAGATTTCCCCATGGGTTGAGGTCACAGCTCAGAAGACAAGTTCCAATCTGTCTCACGAGAACTGCTTTCTCCAAATGATAGTGTTGGTGCTGCCCAAGACTCTGATGGTCTTGAAGCATGTCTTCCCTCCAACTCCCCGAGAAGTGACTAAAGGAAGAAGAGATATTCCATTTCTGGGTTACACTCAAACCAAACACCAGAGAGGATAAGCAACTTGACCAAAGCCACCAAGCAAGACCTTGGTAGCATCAGGCTCAGCATAGCCCACTTCCAGGTGGGAGGACTGTCCATTTGGCTGTCCAACCTATGTCCATCCTACAGAAACAAGCAAACATTCATTCATTCATTCAATGTGTATGTCCTAGATACTATGCAAGGTTCTGGGTTTATAATAGAAAATAAAAAATACAGCCCTGGCTGGTAGCACAGTGGATAAGGTGCCAGCCTGTGAACCCAAAGGTCGCAGGTTCGATTCCCCAGCCAGGGCACATAACCAGGTTGCAAGCCAGGTCTCCAGTCAGGTCTGTGGCTGGAGGCAGGTGAAACGCAACCATACGTTGATGTCTCTCTTCCTCTCTGCCTCTCTCCCTTCCCCTCTTTCTGAAAATAATGAAATAAAATCTTAAAAAAAAATACAATGTCTCATTATCAAAGGGTTTTCAGTCACAACAACAACTGATTGGACAGTGCGAGGGTCCTTCCAGGGCTCCACTTGCTAAGGGACAACCTTGTGCGATAGGCCATGGTGCAGGTGGTGGGTGGGATTCATCTAAAGATACAGGATTGGTGGTAAAGGAAACTGTAACCTCACAGGTTCTCATCATTCCCCTGAACAGGGCAAGAATGAGGTTAACATAAAGCCTGTCTAAATATCTACCAGCTGTTTATTGAGCACTTAACTGTACATCAGGTCTATACAAGATGCTGGTGATCAGCAATAGCCCCTGCTCTTAAAGAGACCACAGATCAGATGGGGGCGGGGGTGTGAACACTTGAAAATAACATCATAAATTTTTAAAAAATTTTAAGAGACAAAAATAACATCATAAGAGCAACAGTGGAGCCCAGAGAGTTAGGGAAGCAAAGAAGAGAGGGCCCTAACGCCCATTGGGGGTACTCAGGAAAACTCAGGGGAGGTGCTCCCTGTACTGAGTCTTAATAGACAAGATGGTGCTCAGCTCAGGGGGGAAGCAAAAGCACAAAGGCATCAAAGATTGGGGGCTGAAATGGGACGGGGGTTCATGAGGTGTTACTGTTTGGTGCAAGCAGTTGGGTGTTGCTGGTGCCGAGAGGGGCAGGGAGGTGATGATGAGGGGGCTTCAGCCCCAGCCGAGGTAAGTGAGGGGTGTGCAGGACCCGCACCCCAGCCAGATGAGTTGGCCAGGAGACCCTCCCACCTACCCTGCAAACACCAGCCATGAGTGCCCTGAGAGCAGGGAGCCCCTTCTTCTTCCTCTTCAGTTCCCGCACAGGCCTTGGCATGTAGTAAGTGCTCACTAAATGCTTGCTTGATGAATGCTGAGAGGTTAAGTAAATTACAAGTGTTTCCTGCAGCAGGTGCAGTGCTGCCTACGTCTCTATGACCTGGGGCCTTGCCCTGGGCCAGCACACAGTAGGTGCTCAGGACATGTTTGCTGAACATATGGCAAAGCTGTTTCAGGGCAGGGACTATGTGCCCTAGTCTTTTGTGTCCTGGTCCACAGCATGGAGCCTCCCACAGAGCAAGTGCCAAGAAAAGACAGATCATTTGAACAAAGGTCAACCAAGCCCTGTGATGTTCCCTATAGATCTCAGTTCTACCTGTGCCCCAGCTAGGGCCACACCCACTACCAACTGCTAGGCTCTGTTTTAGAATGTAGGTGTTGAGCTCAGGCTGGTGGCACAGTGGATAAGGCGCCAGCCTGTGAACCCAAAGGTCGCTGGTTCAATTCCCAGCCAGGGCACATAACCAGGTTGCAAGCCAGGTCTCCAGCCAGGTCCATGGCTGGGGGCAGGTGAAAGGCAACAGTACATTGATGTTTCTCTCCTTCTCTGCCTCTCTCCCTTCCTCTCTCTCTGGAAATAATAAATAAAATCTTTAAAAAAAAAAAAAAAAAAAGAATTTAAGTGTCATCAATAGCCCAAACTACACCACCCCAAGTCTTTGACCTGGAGACAGTAAAGGGTACAGAATTGAGTACTGGGGGCTTGGTTTGAACCCTCATTCTGCTTCTTCTAGTTATGTGACCCTGGGCAAGTTTCTTAACCTCTCTGAGCCTTAGTTTACCTCACCTGCAAAATGCGGGGAGGGAAATGTAATAGCAGCTCCTTCCTAAGTTCGCTATTACCTACGAAGACAGCACTTGTGAAGCATTTACTGCAGTGCCTGGTATATAGGAAATGTTCAACGAATGTCAGTTGACTACGTATACTGTCCTCCTGTTGTGAACCTTGCCACCTTGGCACTTTCACACGTACTGTTCCCTCTGCCTGGAACGCTTTCCCCTACCTCTGTCTTCTCAGAGCCATTGCCATCTCCTTTCCCAAATTGTCACCTAAATTGTCAGCCTAAAATTGTCACCTCCCCGACTGTGAGCTGCGCACCATCCTACTCCAGCATCCAGCACAGGGCCAGGCACGGGGCAGACACTCAGGAAATATCTGCTGAACAAAGTGAACGGAA
The DNA here is from genome assembly GCA_004026585.1 of Noctilio leporinus. Taxonomy (NCBI): domain Eukaryota; kingdom Metazoa; phylum Chordata; class Mammalia; order Chiroptera; family Noctilionidae; genus Noctilio; species Noctilio leporinus. The sequence goes on from PVIW01009440.1 coordinate 20,153, forward strand.
AAGAAAGGGAGGAACGCATGGCCCTCCCAACTCCATCACCAGCTTCTAAAGGAGGGCTGTCCCTCTCCTCCTATTTGCTGGGACACCTCCTGGAGCCACACGTAAGCACTTAATCCAGGCTTCCAAGCAGATCTGAACCCTCTGTTTAGTTCAGCAAACCTTTTCAGAGCACAAGGATCTGAGAAGAAGGACAGTGGTTGGGCTTTGGAATCTGGAAGTTCCAGCCCCCTTGCTCAACCCTGCCTCAGCCCACCTGCAGTGGCTGTGTGTCTGCCGCCTGCCTGTCCCCCCAAGTTCCTCTCCAGCAGGTCAAGTTCAGGGGTTTCAACATTCCCGCCTCCCTTGCCCCAGCCTGCATCGCAGGGCTCCGTGCCACAGGCAGGCCCCAGCTGCAGGCCCAGGGTTTCCCTCTTGTGACCGTATTAGGAGAGGACTCCAGTTTCTCCCGGACACTTTATATGGTCAGCCTCGCAGCCCTGAGCAGGGGCTGCTCCCTTAGCCCTGGCGGACGCAGGGAGCAGTGCTGGAAGGTGGAAGGAACTCATCAGGCCTGCGTGGGACTCAGCGTTGCCCTCGTTACCTGTGGGACTTGAGCCAACAACTCGCCTGCATCTATAATATGAGGGGTAACGCTCCATCCTTACCAGTTGTACCTCAACGTCACAACTTTCTGAATCTCTGTCTAGGGACAGGCACGGTCCACCAAGAACATGCTTTTGCTGCAGCCTTGATTTTAACAGCACAAAGGACTAGAGACCACCTAAATGTTCATCAATTATGGCATGCTGCCATTAAAAAGACGTATACATGCACATTATATGTTTACATAAACCAATATATATATATTTGCCTGTTTATAAAATACAGCTGGAAAGCTACATTTGAAATTGGTGACTATGATTTTTCAAAGGAGAGAAACTGAAAAGTGAAGAATGGGGATGAAAGAAAAAGTTCTAAGTACCTTTGCACGCTCTTTTATTTAATGGTTGCATGCAGTACCTATTCAAAAAATATTTTAAGTCTGCCTAAGCCGGTATGAAAAGACACAGTAAGAGCCACAAGGCGTGATTAGGTGAGAAGAGCAAGTGCAAGGCACACCTGAGATGATTTGGGCAGCTATATCGATCATATGTGTACAGACGCATACATGACCCCGTTAATCAGCTGGGCCTCCAGGGAAGAGGGTTGGGGTTCTTTAAAGAGAAGAATCCTGGCATTTTATGATGCACGCTGATTTAAAAATATTCTCTTGTGGTCTTTGCATGGATAGCCTTGTGTTCCTGAGGAGATTTTTTGAAGCAATCAAAACTTGAAAGATCTAGCCAGCTGCTTGCCTTTGCCCAGCAAAGGGCAGCCTCCAATTGTATTTTCTTTCCCTCCTCCAGGCACCCAGGAAGCCTCTGCTCCTGGCTTGCTTTCAGCGACCCTGGGCAGACACTCCTAGAGAGGGCTAAGATCACTGGGCTGGGAGTCTAAGAGGAAAACATCGTCAGCTGCTGGAGTTTGGAAGGAATGCCCCTCTTTACCCACTGGTCTTCCCAGAGCAGTGGAATCGAAACCAGGAAAATGTCCTCTAGGGTTTATGGGTGGGGAATTTGGGCCTGGAGACCCAATGAACAGGAAGGTACCGCCCCTTTTGCTCTAAGGATCACATTCCAAATCCCAGGGGCTCAGGGCAGGGTGGAATGCCCCAGTGGCTACAGAGACCAAGCAGGTCAGATATGAGTGAAATGGGCCATGTGTGAGGGAGAATAAAATAGACCCAGTGATCAATGGCCACCAACACTCGGCTCCAGAGTACTAGGGATGACAGGGAGACTTGGGGCTTGTGAAAAAATAGAGCACACACAGCCCATCTAATAGGGACTGCTACCCAGCAACCTGGGTCCAGAGGTGCCCCGTCTTCCGCTGTTTGAAGAGATGTCCGAAACTGAGATTCTTTCCTCCTTTGATTCCTTCTATCTTTCTTTCTTTCTTGATATATCAAATTAACTCAATATTTGGAGCCACTCACTCTGGGCTAGCAGCTTGTAAACTCTGGTTTAGAACCTAGCAGGTACTCAAGAAATCATAATAAAAGGTTTGATTCCTTCCTTCTGTGTACTTAAAGCTGGCCCAACTCAAAGTTAATGATGCCCACAGTGCCATGCCCACCTGCCCCAGCCCACACATGTCACCTCCTGCTCCAGCCTCCTGTCCACCTTGGGCCCTTTACCATCCTAAGTGCTCACTTCACCCCAGGGGCTGACAGACCTCATTGGAATCCCAGCTGCATCCACTCCCAGTGAAAGAACTAAACCCCTCTGAGCTTCGAAGTCCTGCTCTCTGAAATCGGGTGGTAATGGGGAAGTAGCCACTGCCTCATTGGTTCCTTGGAAGGACTAAGTGAGACAGCAGCTAAAAGCCCTGGTCCTAGGGCCAGCCTTGCTGGGCTTCAGACATAGCTGCTTCTCATCAAGTTATTGAACTTTTCTAAGCCTCAGTTTCTTTATCTGTGAAAATGGGGTTCAATAATAGTAAACTTATTGAACGCACACAAAATAGTGGCCATAAAAATATATTAGTATAATTATTAGCATAATAATATATTAGTGTAAGTTTAAATGAATAGTAGTTGCTACCATTGTCCTGGGGCATTGTCCTGGGGATAACAGGGCTCCTTTGAGAATCTGATGGAAGCTAAGACCCCCTCTGCCCAGGAAAAAATGTCCATATGCATAAACTTTTCCTTAAATCTTAGGAGACTGGCAAACTCCCTAGAGCCCATTTATAGGCACTGAGTTTAGAATCCCATGTTTTAGGGTGAAAAAAAAAATTGTTTTTATAAGAACACTTAAAAATGGGTTAAGAGGAATCTGGATGAAACGGACAAATTTCTGGAAACACCATCTTCCAAAATTGAATCCAGAAGAAGTAGAAAGCCTGAACAGACCGATAACAACTAGTGAAATTGAAGCAGTAATCAAAAAACTCCCAATGCACAAGAGCCCCGGACCAGATGGCTGGCTACACAGGCAAATTTTACTAAATATTTAGGGAAGAACTAACTCCTACCCTTCTCACCCTATTCCAAAAAATCCAAGGAAAGAGGACTCCCAAACTCTTTCTATGAGGCCAATATTACTCTAACCCCCAAACCAGGTCAAGACACAACAAAGAAAGAAAACTACAGGCCAGTAAAACAAACAAACAAACAACAACAACAGCTAAATGAGTTAAGAGGGTAGATCTCACGTTGGGTGCACAATACAGAGTGGTTGACTGTAGGCACAGTGCTGTGCAGCATCTCTACAGCTCAGTCATCTCATTTAACTGAAACTTCATGCCTTTGATTAGTAACTCTGTTTCCTCCCCTGCCAGCCCCTGGCAATCACCATTCCACCCTCAACTTCTCTGAGTTTGCCTATTCTAGATTCCTCACGTAAGTGGGATCATGCAGTGCATGTCCTTCTATTCCACATAGTATCACGTCCCCCAGGCTTACCCACATTGTCACATATGACAGGGTTCCCTTCTTTTATAAAGCTGAATAACTTTCTGTTGTATGGCTAGACTCCCTTTTCTTCTCTCATTTATCATTTTAGAATCCAGGTTATGTATTTGCACCTAGCGGATCGTATCTTCTTTTCCTTAATAAAAAGGCAGCCTCGGGGCCAGGGCTGGGCCCTGTGACTGCTCAGCACCGCACAGACAGCGGGCAGGAGAGTGACAAGCACCCACACCTGACAATGGGGCAGGCCAGAGTCCAGCCCAGGTCCCTTCCCAGGCAAGTCACATCACCTCTCTGCCTCAGTCACTGCATGTGCAGCGTGGGACAGAAGGTTCGCTCTCACAAGTGTCATAATGGATGAAATGGGCTGGGAAGGCAAGACTACACCGTCATTGAGCTCCTGCCACCTGAAACCTTTGTCCCATCCCCCAGCTAATACCAGGGTTGTTGCTGATTACGACAGAGTCATGAAAAACTCCAGGCAGAGAGAACCCAGCCAGTGACCCATCCAGAGAGCAACGGAACGCTGGACCAGGAATCAGAATTACATTCAGGCCCCACGTGTGCCATGAGCGATCGGTGGCAGCTCAGGCAGTTATAGACATGGCTGAGCCTAAAATCTGCATTTCTAAGATAAGGAGCCAGGACCTTCTGGCTGCTACAGATTCTTCCAGATCCAAGGGGACAAGATGACTGCAAGGACCTTCTCAAAGTTGCATCATTTAAGGTAGTCTTGCAGAACAGAGGGGAAAGGTCTCTTCATCACCAAGGGCAAAGTTGGGCATGTGCTGCTGCCCTAGCATCACCCTGCTTCCCCCCCTGTTAGCCTTTTGCACACACGTGCTGGTGAGTAGCTTGCCCCCTCCGTTCTTTATCTCCTCCGTTAGGGACAACAGCTTCCATTTAAGTGACTAAATCCACCAGAAAGGATCAAGACAGGAGAAGGCAGGCGGTCATGAGGCTGAAACACTTTTCATCTAATCTGTCTAGAGAAGCATGGCAGGAACTTGGAGCTTTGATTCAGTTTTTCATCTGTTGTCCGAAGATATTCTGGGTCTTGGGACCGTCATAAATCCCTCTTTTTTTTTTTTTTTTTTTCCTAATTTCTAATTTGGCCTCAACTACTGTGTCAGAGGACTGCAGGTGAGATTCATACATGGGTCTGTCCTCAATTCCCTGAGTAGAGGTGACACCTGGTCCCAAAGGAGCACACTGTTCCCTCTAGCTCCCTGCAGACTGGTGTCCTTAGAAGCAACCATCAGGCTCTGACAGCCCCAGGTTGATAGTATTTCCATAAAAGGAGTGCCTCGGACAAAAGCAACTTCCCCTGCTTAGTTAGAGAGAAGTATGATGGCCTTTAGCACTCTGAGCCTCTCAGCCTGTTCTCCTGTAACGAGGGACAAGCATTCTTATTCAGTGGCGGTTGTGTTGTTAACTGAGATGAAAAGGGGCAAGGTACAGACTCTGGATTAGAGGAGGAATTTATGTAATTGTGAGTTGCTCCCCTGTTCCCCCAAGTTCTTTAAAAAGCCACTGAAACCCCCTCTTAACTATTCATTAGAAGAATGGATAATTAATGATGGTACATGCATGGGATCAGTTACATGATCCTTAAAAGGGTGTCGGGGTGGGAGAGTTATGACTGAGGTGTGGAGGTGCTCAGCTCTGACTTGTACATAGAGAAAAGTGGTCATTCACTGACATGCAGAGGCTTTTAAATATGCAAACATGAACCACTGTCCCAGAGAAAGACACCAATGACACTCCAACATTTAACAGCTGTTATCTCTTAGGGAATGATTTGTGTTTGCTGGGCTTTTCTAAATTTTCCAAGTCTTCTGGAGTGAATGTGTCTTATTTTCCTAATTAGGAAAAAAATCTGCAGGACATTTTTAGAGATGACAAAGGGCTTCTTGTAATTTTCATGGGGCAAAATGTAAAGGCCAGGGCCAGAGGACATGATGATGGAAGTGCCTGTTCCCACAAGTTTACAAAGGAGCCAGGAACATCAGACTGGTAATAACAAAAATGACTGCACAACAACAAAACCCATAACAACCACAACATCACTCAGCATTTTGACCACCTACGAGGTGCCAGGACACATGCTAAGTACCTGCTTTTTAGAATAATCACCCTGCGAGGCTCTTATCATCCTTGTGTTCATTTTGCAGAGGAGGAATTGAAATTTCATAAAAATTAGGTAATTTATCTAAGAGATTAGCATACCCTCTCTCAGAGGCAAGTCAGACAAAGGCTGGGCTGGGGAACCCTCTGCTCACCGGTCAGGCATCACAGCATTACCACGTCCCTCTCTGTCCTGGAGAGCTGTTCCAACCCCACAAGAAATCTGGGCCCTCTGAGTTGCCCGACCCCACCATCTAGTCAAACTGAACTTTCTGTGATGATGGAAGTATTTTATACAGGTGCTATTCAATGCAATGCCACTAGCTACAGGTGGCTGTTGGGCACTTGATATGTGAAAATGAATGTTGAAAATGAATGTTGAAGTATTGGTATTTAATTATTTTACATCTAATTTTAGTTAGCCACACATGGCTGGTGACAACCATGTTGGGCAGTGCAGCTCTGTCCACTGCGATTTGCAGTCAGCCCAGAGGAGTCCAGGTCCAATCTGGGCATAGCCCTTCGTGGCAGGGAGGGCCTCCACGGAACCAAGCCAGATCCCCAGGTCTCCCTCCCAGATGGCTACCAGGATAGGCCAGCCTTGCCAAGGTGGTTATGAGATCTTTATTTCCAAGATGGAGAAAGAGCAGGGAACTATTTCACTAAAATCTGTTAAGTGAAGGACAAATACCATATGATCTCACCTAACACAGAAGGCTAATGAACCAAACAAACAAATAAGCAAAATAGAACCAGAGGCGTGGAAACAAGGAACAGACTTTCAACGTACAGAGGGGAAGGGGGAGGTGGAGAAAGAGGCAAAGAAGGGGAAGAGTTTAGTCCAGGAACTAGTATAAATGACCCATGGACATGGACAACATGTGGGATTGACTGTGGGAGGGGGGACTGTGGGAGGGAGGCAGTGGAGAGCAGTGAGGGAAAAATGGGATAGCTGTAATACAACAACAGTAAGTTAACTTTAAAAAAGAAAAAGTCTGTTGAGTGTTTCCTATTCACCTTGGCACTCTGCATATGTGATTACATGGAATCTTTGCATCACCTTCACATGGTAAGGGTGATTCGTCCCACTCTACAGATAGGAAAACTGAGGCTTCAAGTGGTGAAACAACCTGTTCAATGTCACAGAACTAGGAAGGGCAGGACTGATATTTGAACCCCAGTCCAAATGATTCTATCTCACCATATGGCCACCCTCAATGAGACCTTTCACTTCCCAACCTGCACCCTGGACACATCTCTAAACCTCTCCCTTCCCTCAGGGGTACAGGAGGCCAGGAAGAAGGGACTGGCAGCTCCAAGACACTCACATATATGAGTCCTGAGAAGTACCGCTCCCTCAGGTTGTGCAGCACAGAGGCTTCATTGAGGCACGTCAGCTCTGCCATGTCCTCCACCTTGGAGAACTTGGGCGGGTTCATCTTCTGGATGTCATCTTTGCCGACTGTCACCTTCTTGCCATTCTCCACCAGCTCCACAATCACCTCATCGCCCTTCTCCTCCTTGATGCTGGCTGCCTCAAAGCCCTGCTTCTCTGATGGGACCCAGACCAGCTTCTTGGCGGCCCAGTCCGCCTGGGCCACTGGGCTGTTGATAAAGTTTTTGTCCACAAAGAGGAACTTCTCATCATCACTGAGTTGGCCCTTCTGTGCCATGGTGCCTGGTTGGTCCCCTGTGGAATAAGGCAACAGGGTCAGAACCAAGTCATAACTAAGCCCGCAAGGTAGACAAATCCTTCACCTCTCCATGTCTGAAATCAGTCTGAAGAAACATTCCACAAAGTACAAGGATGTCCCCTGCAGTATTGTTCATATTGTCAAAGAATGGAAACACTAGGTCCTTCAGAAAAAGATTGGCTCCATTGCCTATTATTCATCAACATGACACTAAGCTCATAAACCATGGTATTTTCATGCAGTGAAATACTACCCAGGGGTTAAGAGCCAAGAAGTATGTCTACATGTGTTGACACAGGAAGACACTGAAGTCTTATTGCTTACTATAAAAATAAAAGGCAAAGGGTCCTCAAATGGGTAATAGAGAGTTACCAAATGATCCAACATTTCCATTCCTAGGTAAATACCCAAAAGAAAGAAAAACACACATCCACACCACAGCTTGTATGAGAAATTTCATAGAAACATTATTCATAACAGCCCCAAAGTGTTAAAAACCCAAACCTCTATCAACAAATGAATGAATAAAATATCGTCTATCCATTCAATAGAATATTACTCAGCCATAAAAAGGGAATAAAGTACTGAAAGGTGTTGCAAAAGGAGTGAACCTTGAAAACATGATACTAAGTGAAAGAATCCAGTCAAAAAAAGGCCACAAATTGTATGATTCCATTTATATGAAATGTCCAGAATAGGTAAATCCATAGAAAGTAGGCAAGTGGTAGCCAGGGGCTGGAAGGAAATGAGAGGATAACACCCAGGGATACAGGGTTTCTTTTGGGGCTAATGAAAATATTCTAGCATATTGTAGCAATGGGTGCACTCTTTTAATACATTAGAAGTCACTGAATTGTACAGTTTAAATGAATGAATTGTATGGTATGTGAGTTTTTCACAATAAAGCTTTTAAAAATGAAATAAAAGTGGAGATAGTAAAACAGTGGGTATAACACCCCATTTTTATTATAAAATATTTAGATTCCATGTAGGCAAAATAACTAGAAAAATATGCATTTATCAAGTACAGTTATAAGGGGAGTTTTACCTTCTGTTGTATTTTTTCTCATTTAATTGCGGTAAAATAGACAGCACAGGAAGTTCACCATTTTAACCATTTTCAAACGCATAGTTCAGTTTTGTTGAGTACATTTATATTATTGTGTAACCATCACCACCATTCATCTTTAGAACACTTCATCTTGCAAAACAGAAATTCTGTCCCCATTAAACAATAACTCCCCTTTCCCTTGTCTCCCAACCAATGACAACCACCATTCTACTTTCTGTCTCTGTAAATTTCATTCCTCTGGGTACCACATATTAAGTGGAATCATGCCGTATTTGTCCTTTTGTGACTAGCTTATTTTTCTCAGCAGAATGTCCTTTGGGTTCATCCATGTTGTTGCATGTGTCAGAATGACCACCCATTTTAAGGCTGAATAATAGTCAATTGTATGGATAGATCACATTTGTTTATCTGTCCATCTGGGAGTCTCCATTCATCATCGATGAACACTGGGTTACTTCTACATTTTAGCTATTGTGAAAATGATACTGTGAACATAGGTGTCCTTTCTATTACGTCATATTTTGTCATATTTATAGTTTTATAACTTGTATTAAATTTATGATCAAAAATGGATATTTAAAAATATTTTTAAATAGCCAATACACGTAAGAAAACGGTGTTCAATCTCGCTGGTAAACGAAGAAATTCAAGTTAAAGCAGTGAGATATTGATTTTTCACCTATCAGCTTGGCTAAGGTGAAAACCATTGGTAATATCCAGTGATGTCAAGAGTGTAGGGGCCAGGCCTCTGTATATACTACCCTCAGGGTGGAAGAGTCTTAAAATCCATGCATATCCCTTATCCTACAACTGCATTTCTAGAAATCTAGCCTAGGAAACAGTTAAGTGCTAACAGAGGTATCAGAATGTACACTGTAGTGCTTTTTGGAATTGCCAAAGCTATAAGCAATCTAAATGGCCTTCAGTGGGTAAGTGCCTTATTAAATTGTAGAGCATCCAGTCAATGGAATGCTTATAATTCCACTAAAAATTCAAGCTGTGGACATTTACTTATGACACACAAGATTTTTCCTTTTTAAATATGTTTATTAAAGTATTATTTACCAATTATATAACATTCTCATTGAAAATGTACAGTTCTGACTTCCTGTCAAGATGGAGGTGAAGGTAGACCCACTTTGGCTCCTCATGCAACCAAAAAAGAATTACATCTAGATCTCAAACCAAGTAACAACAGTCAGAAAATTGAGCTGTGGAAGTCTGACAACTAAGGACTTAAAGAAGCTATATTCACCCAGATGGGTAGCAGGGGCAGAGTCACATAAATGGGCAGAGAGGAGCAGAGATGCAGTGTGGTGCAGAGAGGCAGCAGTAGGATGAATGGTCCCACATACACATGTGGTGGATAAAAACTGGAAGGGGAGCGGGGAAGAGGAAGCAAACAAGGGGAGCAGTTTAGTTAAGGAACTAGCATGGAAGAACCATGGACATGGACAACAAGTGGGACTGACTCTGTCGGGGAGTGGGTGGGTGGGGAAGGAGACAGAGGGAAGGAAAAAGGGGACAGATGTAATAGAACAACAATAAAAAAAATTTTAAATATACTGGAAGGGATACCTTGGGAGGGAGCGATCTCAGCCCCAGGCCAGATCACACAGCCCAGGGTCCCTGTACAAGGAAGATAAATACCCCTAACTTCTGGTTATAAAAACCAGTGGGGGTTGGGGTGGCAGAAGAAACTGCCTGATTTTCAGGAGAATCCACTTAAAGGGCCCACACAAACTTAGTACATACACAAACCTACCCACTCTGGGATTCAACATCAGGGCAACAGCTGGAATGATGACAGTTGCATATGAGGAATGGGTGAAGTGACTGGAAATGTGGCAAATCTCCAGAAGCCAGGCAGTGGCATTGTCCCCTCTCTAAACCCTCCCCTCATACAGAGTCACAGGGTGGTGAAGTGAGTTGCCTCACTCTGGCAAGTATCCCATACAATTTACAGGTACCTTTTCTGCAATAGGCCATACTACTAAGACAAGGGTCTCAAAGCAGCTCTACCTAATACATAGAAACAAACACAGGGAGGCTGCCAAATTGAGGAGATAAAGAAATATGGCCCAAGCGCCCTGGCTGGTACCACAGTAGATAAGGTGCCGGCCTGCGAACCCAAAGGTCTCTGGTTTGATTCCCAGCCAGAGCACGTAACCAGATTGCAGGCCAGGTCTCCAGCCAGGTCAGTAGCTGGAAGAGGGTGAAAGGCAACCACACATTGATGCTTCTCTCCCTCTCTGCCTCTCTCCCTTCCTCTCTCTCTGGAAATAAAAAATAAAATCTTTTAAAAATAAATAAACATTTAAAATATAAATAAATAAAAAGAAATATGGCCCAAATGAAAGAATAGAACAAACCCCAGAAACAGAACTAAATGAAATGGAGATAGTCAAAACACTGGTAATAAGGATACTCAAACAACTCTCTGAGTATGGTAACAACATAAAGAAAGAAATAAGCCCTGGCTAGTGTAGCTCAGTGGATAGGTGCTGGTCTGTGAACCCAAAGGTCACTGGTTCAATTCCCAGCCAGAGCACATAACCAGGTTGCAAGCCAGGTCTCCAGCCAAGTCCATAGCTGGAGGAGGTGAAAGGCAACCAGACATTGATGTTTCTCTCCCTTTCTTCCTCCCTCCCTGCTCCTCTCTCTAAAAATAATGAATAAAATCTTTAAAAAAGATTTTAATTAAAAAGTGAAGTTTACATTAAATTAAGTAAAGAAAAATCTACAGAACCATCAGTGAATGGGAGGAAGTCAGGATTCAAATAGACGATTTAGAACATAAGGAAGAATAAGCATTCAACCAAAACAACAAAAAGAAAAAAAAATTTTTTTAGATGAGAATAGTATAAGGACCCTCTAGGACATTTCCAAATGTACTAACATCCAAATCATAGGGATGCTGGAAGGAATAGAGGAAGAGTAAGAAACTGAAAATTTATTTGAAAAATAATGAAAGAAAACTTCCCTAATTTGGTAAAGGAAAAAGAAATACAAATCCAGGAAGCACAAAGATAGAGAATCTTAAAAGCATTAAGAGAAAAGCAGACAGTTGACTACAAAGGAGTTCCCATAAGACTATCAGCAGATTTCTCAAAAGAAACTTTGCAGGCAAAAAGGGATTAGCAAGAAGTATGCAAAGTGATGAAACGCAAGGACCTACAACCTAGGTTACTCTATCCAGCAAAGCTATCATTTAAAGTGGAAGGGCAGGTAAAGTGCTTCCCAAACAAGCTACAAGCTACCAACAAGGTAAAGCTAAAAGAATTCATCAACACCAAGCCATCATCATATGAAATGTTAAAGGGACTTACTTAAGAAAAGAAAAAGATCAGAACAATGAACATTAAAAATGGCAACAAACTCACAACTATCAATAATTGAATCTAAAAAAACAAACAAACGAAACAAACAGAACAGTAACAGAATCATAGACTCATATAATTTGGAGGGTTATCAGCTGGCGGGGGGAAGGGAAAGAATTGGGGAAAAGGTGCAGGAATTAAGAAGCATAATTGGTAAGAACAAAATAGATAGGAGGATGTTAAGAATAGCATAGGAAATGGAAAAGTGAAAATGAATTATATGCACAACCCATGGACATGAACTAAGGAGAAGTGGGGTACCAGGTGGATTGTGGAAAGGGGGGAAATTGGGACAATTTCAACAGCATAGTCAATAAAATATATTTTTAAAGAAGATTTTAGTAAAATTAAAGATTCTGCATCTATTATTATGGTAAATTTTGGAACATTCTCATCACCCTTAAAAGGGTTCCCTTGTGCCAACCTGCAGTCAGGCACTCCCTGTTCCCACCTCCAACCCCTGGCAATCACTACTCTGTCTCCAAAGATTCACTTTTTCTAGATAGTCCATATAAATGAAATCACACAGTAGGCAACTGTTGGCCATACAGATATACTTAGGATATATTTATAAGTTGAAAATGTATATAAATGGAATACTCAGCAATTACAAAGAAACAGACTGCACCACAAAATAAATGAGGCTCAAAAGCATTGTGCTTAGCGAAAGAAGCCAGATTCAAAAGACTACATGTTCTGTTACTCCACTGACATGGGGAGTCTAGAATTCTAAAGGCAAAACTCTGGGGACAGAAAGCAGATCAGCAGTTGTCAGGTACCGTAAAGGAAACTGAATACCAGGAGTCACAAAGGAGGTTTCAGGGTATTGAAAATGTCCTGTAACCTGATTACGATGATGATGACATGACCGTATACAGATGTGAAGACACATAACTCACTGGGTACATGTTTATAAAAATTGGTGAGCTCTACTGTATGTGGATTAATAAAGCTAGTTAAAATATTTATAATAGACTTTCTTGTAATTTTACACATGTGTATACACTCTTAGAAGTCTAAAAAACTGCACACTAAAATATTAAACTGTGGTCCTATCTGGTCAAATATGGACAGTTTGAATATTAGTAAGAAAAATACAGAAGATTTGAAAGGTGAATATGTTTAAATCCATGAGCTCATAATGACTTAAAAAATTCTCAGGCATCCTTGTAGGATGCAGGGGAACAAACCCATTATTTTGAAAACTGATAAAGTAAGTGAGGGTGGTACCGAAGCAGTAATTCTCCCTTCCTCATACAACTTGTTCTTCGAGGTAACAAATAATTGACAAATAGATGTCTGTTTTATTTTTATTTTTAATTTATTTTTAAAGATTTTATTTTTAGAGAGAAGGGCAGGGAGGGAGGAAGAGAGAGAAGCATCGATGTATGGTTGCCTTTCACCTGCCTCCAACTATGGACCTGGCTGGAGATCTGGCTATGTTACCCTGACTGGGAACTGAACCAGCAACCTTTGGGTTTACAGGCCCATGCCCATCCACTGAGCCATCAGCCAGGGCCTGTTTTTATTTTTTTTAAGTCATTAAATGTCCTCTTCACGTGGGGAGCTCATTTGGGACAGCTTCTCCATTCTATTGCCTAGGTGTGTCCATGAGGTGGGTCCTGAGGCAGCAGGCTCTTTATAGGCCTGTCCACTGGCCCATTCCAGACCCTGTGACCATAGTTGCAGAAGTTGCCCTGCCCTCATAACATTTGCTCTCACCTAGCTCCTCCAACTGGCCCCTTCTCCCATCCTCCAACCACCACTGCTCTGCACCAAAAAACTAAAGCGCAACTGAGTTAGGATGTACAGCCACCAGGACATACTGTGTTGTTGATGCAGAAGATGATTCACATTTCTTTTGAATTCACCAAGATAATCTTCACACTTGGGCCCCGAATCCCATGGGGATGAAGTAACCCCTTACCCATGAATGGTCCCTGGAGCTGGGCCACCAGTCCTGAAATGCAGATTTTGCAAGGCAAAAATCTGAGGAGCACTTGCTCCAATTCCTACTTTTTTCTGTCAGGAGTGAAAATAGAAATAATAGAAACAAAAACCTGATTTGCTCAGAGGGATGTTTATTTCTTCTCGGAGACCACATCTAGCAACTCCTTTTTTTAAAAGAGAAATGAGCAAATCAATCCCTAACTCTGAATAATTGTTTCCATTACTCAAGAAAGAGAAATAACAAGCCGTAGAGAACATACGTTGTCCTGGGTTCAGCAATCACATTTTCTGCATTTTTTTTTGTTAACCAATGTTACCCCAATAAATTCCATTTAAAAATTGTTTTTTTAACTTCTTTGGGACCTTAACAAGTCCAACAGCTTTCTCGCCTTTACTCCACTTTCACCATTATTAAAAGAAATCCAGGAAATAAATGTAGATGAAACCCTTAAACCAGAATGTAGAAATTTTGGAACCCCCTACTAAAATAATGGGCCCAGGCAAGTGGTCAACCTCACGTGGAGAGTTGTGCAATCACCACGGGCTAAGCTCACCCCCTGAGCTTCGGAGTCAGAAGGCCTGGGATGAGCCCAGGGATTTGCACTTGTCTATCAAGTTCCCACGTGAAGCTACGGATGGTAGACCAGGGTCCGCAGTTTCAGACCCACGGAGTTGGGGGGAAAGCAGACGGAGAACTTCATTAATGGATGGAGCAGGCTCACATCGCCTACACCTACGAATTAATCTTAATATCCCACAAAGAATGAGTTGATCAGATATGATTTGTCTCCAGGTGGATGCTGTAGGAAGTGCCACCACCACAAATGAAATGTCCTTACAAAAAAGGAAAAGAAGGAGGGGCACAGAAACTGACTCTAATCTAATGCCTGTTCATAGAAAATGTAGGGTACATGCACCCTGGCTGGTAGCACAGTGGGTAAGGCGCCCAAAGGTCGCAGGTTCGATTCCCTAGCCATGGCACATAACAAGGTTGCAAACCAGGTCTCCAGTCAGGTCTGTGGCTGGAGGCAGGTGAAAAGCAACCATACATTGATGTCTCTCTCCCTCTGCCTCTCTCCCTTCCCCTCTTTCTAAAAATAATGAAATAAAATCTTAAAAAAAAAGAAAGAAAGAAAGAAAGAAAATGTAGGGTACACGGGGCACACTAAACAATGTCAAGGGCATGCAATGAAGTCCAAAGGTGGAAAAGCATAAGACAGATGACTCAGTTCCTTTCACAGGCAAAGTACATAAAAATGAAGAAGAAGAAGAACTAGAAGGAGGAGAAGGAGGGGGAGGGGGAGGGAGAGGGAAAGAGAGGGGGAGAAGAAAGCAGGGAAAGCAATAGATTAGAAGCAACTTTTAAGACACATATGAGAAATGGGAGGAGGGGGGTGATGAAATGAAATGAGCTTCAGTTGTGAAAATTATTGAAGTTGGGTGTCAGGTACCTATAGAGAGATGATAGGTATCAGACCATTCTCTTTACTTTTGCATATGTTTGAAATTTGTCACAATGAAAAAGCCAAATGAGTACAACAAAAGATAAATACTGATAAGAGGCAGGCAAAGAACTTCCCCTGGCCCCAACACCATATATACATACAGGGGAAAATCCAAAAAAAAAGGTATATATTGCATTTTTTAAGCCCACCCTTTAAAGAAAAAGCTTTGAGGAATTAAAGGTAGTTGTCAGCAAAAAAAATTTATTTGGCAAGCCCTCCCAAGTGAAAAATTTATGAGATAATTGGGGAAATTTGAACATTGACTTGCTATGTTTTATATTAGGAAAATTGTGAGATTCTTCGGTGGGAAAACAGTACTATGAATTCATCTGCTTAGAGAGGCCTCCCTTTCAGAGACATTTAGAAGTATTGATACAGGAAATGCTACACCTGGGGTTTATCTCAAAATAATCAGGGCAAGGAGATAGTGAATAGGGCTGGAGAGGAAACAAGATTGACCCAGGTATTGATAAATGCTTGCACTGTTTGGTCTATTTTTGCATATTTAACAGTTTTACCTAAAAGGAAAGAGTATTGCTATAAAAATTGTGTAAAACTATCCCCTATTTGTAAGCATTGTCAATATTGCACCATCTCCCATTTGGCCTGAATGTCAAACCCAGAGCAGAGTTTTCTGGACACCAACAGCGATGGTCAACACTCAGGGCTTGGGCTAAATCCTTCACGTGTAGGATCACCAGGTAACATCACCACAGCCTCTGGAATTAGGTTTTATGATAAGTGCCAATTTATAGATATGGAAACCTAGGCTCAGAGAGGTAAAGGAATTGGCCTCAAATCACACAGCAAAAAAGTGGCAGTGCTTGGCTTTGAACTCAGGTTTGATTGCCTACTATATACTCTTCAGCCTCCCACACAGAGCTTGATGGACTTGTCAGAAGAAGCTCAGTGGAATATTTGCAATAAATGAACTGATTCTTTAAGGCACCTAATAACACACAACAAACATTCAAAAAGGGACCCAATCAATTGCACATCACAAGAGTAACAAATCTCACAAACACACTTGAGAAGGCAGATGCAGAAAGATCTACTGTGTGACTCAGGACCAGGTAAAACTAACCGATGGTGATACTAGTTAGACATCATGACTGGAAGGGGAGACGTAAGGGGGCTTGCAGGCTGATGTTCTGTTTCTTTTTTTTTTTTCCAAAGGTTTTATTCATTATGTTTAGAGAGAGGGGAAGAGAGAGAGGCAGAGAGGGAGAAACATCAGTGTATGGTTGCCTTTCACCTGCCTCCTGCTATGGATTTGGCTGGAGACCTGGCTTGCAACCTGGTTAGGTGCCCTGGCTGGGGAATTGAACCAGCGACCTCTGGGTTCTCAGGCTGTGCCTGATCCACTGTGCTACCAGCCAGGGCTGATGTTCTATTTCTTAACCTGGGTGTGTGCACCTGTGTGAAAATTCACCTGGCTGCACATCCCCAGGTACGGGCATCTTAATATCAATTACACTTCCAGGTACAATTTTGGTTTTCTTTCTCCTTTTTTCCTTTTTATCTTAAATTATGCTAAAATACACAGAACAAAATTTACCACCTTAACCATTTAATGGTGCTATTCAGCAGTATTAAGTACATCTAGATGATTAATCAAGAAAAAGTTTTTAAATAGGAGTTGATTATTCTCAAGAGATCTGGGAGGAGTGTTTTATTTGTCCCCAGCTTCATGGCTATTAAATGCGCTCTTTCTAATTGCAATGTTCATGAGCTGCCTTAAAAGCCAAGAAAACGGCAAAAAATACAACCAAAACATTTTTAAAAAAAGAACACAGGAATCTCCATGGTCAGGGACCCTGTCTGATCCAGGATCTAGAAACCCAAACAAGATCAAGTGCAAAGAGTGGGTCTCTGTCCGAAAAAGGAGAGCGAGATGCTGGCTTGCGTCCTGGGCTTTGATGCCTCTGACAGTTACAATGTGTGAAATCTGCTTTGGTCACAGGAAAGAAGGAAAAGGAAGGGGGAGCTTGGCTTCCCTCTAGGAAGGCAGTTCCTAGAGCGTGCTCCTTGGAGCCTTACCCCCTTAAAATACTTGGGGTGGGGTGGGGCAGGATTCAGGGAGGTTGAGACACTCTTAAAAAAACAAAACAAAACCATTCTGTGGTCAAATCCATATTCCCTCTCCATCTTGGAGTGGCAGAACACCTATCAGGATATCCAAGGTCCAGGCGGGGCCTGCAAAAGAAATCTACTTCGTTCCTTGGAATGCAGAGCTCCCCCAAACCATGTGACCACTAAGCACTGATTAAGCACCCATTAAGCACTGATGAAATCCCAAAAATTTGCCCTTAAGAAAATTCATCGAGCCTGGCAAATTAATACTACTACATTGGTAATCATAGCTGCTAAATGTTTATTGAGTGCCAGCTTTATCTCCTTTAATCTCCTCAAAAACCCTGTGAGAGGTGCCATTACCTACGAATTTACAGATAATGAAACAGAGGCACAGAGAGTTTAAGTACATTGCCCATCATGGCACAGCTAGTTACAGTGAAATCTAATAAAACCCTACTTTCAAAAATATAGTTTTTGTGTTGTCCACTTTCTTGGCAACATGCAGAAAAATTGAGGACTGAAGTAAATACAGGCACACATGGGACATGTCCTGGATCAGACTTGGCAGGTTGAGGACTCTGGGTAATGTGGATTTATTGATACGAGGACTTGCCCCAGCACATATCCAGAGCCTTGAGTTTTCCAAATCTGGATAGCAGACAATCAGGTGCCAGGTGTGGCCCAGAGCTGAATGGAAACCAGCTTGCAAAATTGCAGCAGATTAATTGGGGGAGGGCGACTGCTGAGGAGAATGGGGGTACCAGGAGGGGAGGGGCAAAGAGGGGAAAACTAGGACAGAAAAACTGGGACAACTATAATAGCATAATCAATAAAATATATTTTTAAAATATTGCAGCAGAGATCAGAGACCACAGTCCCATGAGAGAATTCTCCCTGTGCTGAAGAGAAGCAAAACTTGGTTTGCGGCTCCCTGCTGTGGTCTTTACTTTAGGGCAGGGTTTTCTGATCTCAAGACCATGGACACTGGGATGGATAATCCTTTGAATGTGGGCGGAGTGGGGAGGTGGGGGCAGGGAACTGTCCTGTGCATTGCAGCATCTCTGGTCTCTGCCCACTTCATGATAGGGGCATACCCTCCCTCTGGTCATGTCTCCAGTCATTGCCAGACGCCCCCTGGGAGGCAAAAACTATCCCCATTGAGAACCACTGCTTCAGAGTAAAATGACAGGCTCTCTTGAGAAAGACAAAGAAAGCTGAGGACAGTCACTTGTCAGCAGCAACCTGGAATGTCATCAGAGCAGACGAGAGAGCCGCCCAATGGGCCAAACCTCAAGGAGGACCCCAACACCTCATTTATCCCTCTCCAAGCCTTTCTCCTGCTCCACCTCCCCTGCCCACCTCTTGCATCAGCTCTAGAGGCTGAAAAGACACTCCAGGATTATGACGTAGGACGGGTGCTAAGTACAGTTCATGATCAAGGGCTGTCCCTAAAGCAAAGGCCTCTGTCATTACTGGTGTTAGCAATGTTTGACCTAGCTGTGTGCATCAGCCCTGCGCACAGTCCTGGCTTCCTTAACACCATATGGCTTCTTTCTCTGAGCACAAACGAGCTGTTCGTTAGACTCTAGATTCTATAAGACCTTCAGGTTACAAGTACCAGCTCTGCTCCAAACCCGCTAGGTGACTCTGAGCAAGTCACTCTCCCTCTCTGTGCCTTACATTTTCCATTTGGGAGAAAATACTGGGCTGGCCTAGTTCTTAATATTTTATGGTCTCTGCGATTCTGGGGCAAAGGGTTGAAATTGGACCAACTGAGAATGCTCAGCTGCTTTCATTTGTTTTAGCATTGGTTTTATTTTCCCCAGAGGAACTCAGAGGTAAAAGGCCTTGCCCCTTTTGCTTCTGCATTAATGAAAAAGGAATAAAATTCTCCAGAGCCCAGAGAATATAGGATTTGCGTATCATAAGACCTGGCCAACAACCTCCTTCAAGATTTTACTGCCAAGCCACTAGTGCAAGATTCTGGACACAGACCCAAATGCCTCCAGGATCAGGTGAGCAGTGCAGTGTGACTCGGGTAAGAGGTGGCTGGGCAGAGAACCTCTTGGCCTCTCCAAAGAGAGTGGCAATTTGAGGACTCTGGATGTGGGCTCTGTAGGTCAGATTTTCCAAAGACCTGGAAGTCTAAATTTAAGTACAAAATACTCACCCCAACAGTGCAGTCACTGCACGTTGTAAACGCTATGCAGGCCAAATGAAGGCCTCTGGGCCTGATTTAAAACACAACCCACCAGCCAGCCAGCATCTGAAGCGGAAAAAAGTAGTTAAGGCCAGGCCCAGGTGTGGGAGGAGCCAAGCGTGCAGAGGGACACAGGAGAGGGACTGACTCCCTAGATGCATCCATTCCCCGAGCCCTAAACTACCTCTGCCAGGCAGCTGGGACTCTGAATCCGTCATTAATCATGGATGCTACAGATACCAGGCTCTTCTCTTCATGGGGTATCAGACAAGACAGTTTACTATATACATCATCTTTCCATGTCTCATAAATAAGTAAATTTATTTATTATTCCTACAATACTACCAAGGTCCAGAAAAGGAAACCGAGAGCCTTTGCTTATAAAAGTTGGAGCTAGGATTTGAACCCCCATCTGTCCAACACCAATCTCCTCTTGGAAAATCTCTTCTTTGCTCCATGGCCTGGCCCTGTAGCCACTTCCTTACCAACCACACCTAACCCCCCCACCCCCACCTTCCAAAATCATCTCCCCTATCCTGCCAAGGAGGAAGCCTGGCCTCACCTTACAGGAGAAAGGTGAGTGGTGAACCTGCCACTTCAATGTTACCTTGTATCACCTGCCTAGCTCATTTGAATACTGTTTTTAAAGTGACTCCAAAAGCAAGTTCTGTTCCTTAGTAAAGCTAAATTTTTCCCCCCTTCTTACAAAGAGTGCTAGGCTAGCAACTGGTGTGGTAAAGCGACCTATGGAGGACGCTTTGGGTATGGAGAGAACCGGTCATTTCTGGCCCCAAAGCTCCATTGTATTTTGTGTCTTACCGCTTTGGCACAACACAGCTTAAAAATCAATTTATAGTTAGTTTCGTCTGTGGTCATTAGAAGTTTCAATGTTCAGAGTTCGTAGGGGACCCCTCAGCAATATCTATCCATTTTAAATGCACCTGGTCTTTTACTTAGCATTGCTGGGAACTTCTTCTGCAGATAAACGCACATAATTAGACAAAAATCGATACACAAGGTTATTCCCTGGAAGTCCTGTTTATAAGAAATAGAGGAGTGAAGCTAGTATGTTTCAGTAAGGGGTTATTTCAGTAAGATGCTCTACTTTATATATTAGTGGTATGCAGCTGATAAAAGAAAAACCTCAAAATGTGCTGATATAGAAAAATGTCAAAAAATAGGTAATTATTTGGAAAAACTTAATTTACAGAATGCCAATATTTGCATAAAAGAAAGATTTGACAGAGAAAAGTTTTAGAAGCACAAGAATACATGAACCATGATGACATGCAGAGGTGGAGGGGGGAGTGAAGGGGAGAGGAGGCCAGGGAGAAAGGCATTCTGCCTGGAGGGTGGGGAACAGCTATACTCACTCACACACACACACACACACACGTTGTCTCAGACACTGGCTGAGGGAGCGGAGTGAGTGCACACCTTCGTGCATAGACACCTGATGTGGCCTACGGCTCTGTCTTAGGGTCACTTATGGGGACAGTTTCTCGAACCCCTGAATCGCTGATAGAAGTCAGAGATACCCAATTTCCTCCTGCAGATACAACAGGTAGCACTTGTTTCTTCCTGCATCTCTGATCCCACACAAGAGTTCTTTTAGATCCCTGCTTGGCCTTCTCCCAACTCGTGCTTGCCTCCATCCTATGGCCGTAGTTAAATGTGTTTGAAGGAGAAGGAAACCTCAGACAGCAGAAGGAGCAACTGTGAAAGCCAGACCAGCTTCTTCCGCTAGCAGGTGGATACTCTACTGGATGCCTTTACAACCCTAAGTGAATCACAAATGAGCCAATATATTGGAATTTGTACTGTTCCTGATGAAGGTGAAGAAGTGTGGCTATATTAAAATAGAAGATTCCAGTTACCATCTTTAGCTCAAATAAGAATTGGTTGTATGGAAAAGAGATGACACGAAAGAAAAATTAGGAATCTATTTCTTCTTTATAGAAAGAACACACAACAGGCTTCCTGGTTCTACCAAGTGCCAACTGGGCCACATTGAGCAAGATCCTTCAAGTCTCTGGTTATGTACAATATGTTATAAATAACCATGCACAGACTTTGACCAGGAGCCAGGTTCTATGCTCAGCCTTTCATGGGCATGATTTCATTTAATCCTCCCAACAGGGTAATCACTTAGGCTCTGGAGTTACATCTAGCTTTGTAGAATTCTGTCTTCCTCATTGGCTAGTCTAGTTATCTTGAGCAAGTTATTCAGACTTCACGTTTGTAAAACAGCACCCATAATAATAATAGCATCTACTCTAAAAGGTGGTTGTGAAAATGGTAACATGATGTCTGTGAAGGATTTAACATGCAAAAGTCTGGCAAAAGTGCTCTATGAATAGCCATCACCATTAGCTCCATTTTACAGATAAGAAAATTGGGTTTGGGAAGGCCAGTGTGGATGATTTCTAAATTTGCTAATGACAGTCTAGGATTCCACTGGATTTAAAATTGGACTTGGCTTTCCAGAAAAACCTAATATTTATCTGGATTGAGAATTACATGATTGTGCCAAAAGCTAAATATCCACCTGCTTGGCTACATTGTACTGAGGAAAGGCAACAATCTCTACCCCTAGTCCCCAACTAAAATTTCCAAAGAAGAGAGGTGTAAGAAAAGTTCATTCCCCTTTCCTCTCAAATACCTTCTCCTCCAGGCTCCTCCACTTAGTCCTGACCTGGAAGGACAAGGGCAGAGAAATCCCCAGAGTCCTAACCAACGAAGCTGCAATAAATACAAGGCTAGTTTGCCAGGGCGCTGGGGATGGCCTCATGGAAAACGCTACCATAAATGGGCATGTTTGCCTCAATCTCAGCCCTCACACGGAAAAGTAATGATAACAACTACCTTGTACGGAATAACACGTCTATTTCAGACATGAAAATTAAAAAAAAAAAGAAAAAAGAAAGAAAAAGAAAAACATGGCGTTTGCAAGGCAGGCTCTAGAAGCTTCTTGAGCAAGACCCAGCTAGTTCACGTTTTGGACTCTTGGAGTGACAACCCCAAGGTCATTGGGCCAGTTAATTACCATTCCACAAGGGTATAAACAAGGCCTTTTGAGTTCACAACGGGTTAGTTTATGTTTTCTTCAAAGACAAGATGATAAATAAACACTTGCCTTCTTGGAAATATTTAGTCCTACCAGAAACCTGACTCCAACAGTTTTTTTTCATGATAAAAAGAGATGGTGGGGTCAAAGGTATACAATTGGCACTGGACAGACCCAGGGATGGGTTCCACCACTTGCTAGTTGTGTTGTATTGGGCAAGTTACTGAACCTTTTTGAGCCTCAGCTGCCTTGTATACTAATCAGGCATCATAGTGCCTCTCTTAAAAGTTGGTTGCAATAATTATATAAGATACATCAAGTCAAACACTGCTACAGAGCCTAGCACATAAATGCCCCATCCTGGTAGTGACTTCAGTGGGAAAGTGTGAAGGAAAGACTCCTTTTTCTCCCACGGACACTCAATATCTTATTTTCTACACTGCCATCTAATGACTTTCAGTTCAGCATCTTCGAGCTCCTTCTCTATAAAACTCCTACCATGGGAGCTTTTCCCTGGCTGGAGTGGCTCAGTGAGTGAGCACCAACCGGCGAACCCAAGTGTTGTTGGTTCAATTCCTAGTCAGGGCACATGTGCAGCAAGCTAGGTCTCCAGCTGGGGTAGGTGAAAGGCAACCATACATTGATGTTTCTCTCCCTTCCTGTCCCTCCTTCCCCTCTCTCTAAAAATAATGAATAAAATCTTTTAAAAATAGAAAATAAAATGGGAGCTTTAAGAAAAACTGCACTTAACAAAGTTATGCAAAGCAGTTTACTAATAGCCAGCCTGCCTTCCCTTTGCAATGTAGTCTGTGAGTTCTTCATACTGTAACTAATTGCTCCCTATCTCGGGTTTCTAAGTATTTTGTTTTACTGCTTGACAAGTATGGCTTTGCATGATGCCTTTCCTCAAGCAGCAAAATCCCCACCAGCTCTCTCCGTACAGGGAGAAAACTTACAATAGGCAGTAGCCACAGTTTTACATACTTTGCCCAGTCTGTGGGGACATGATGGTAACTGCACTGGCTGCTCTGCAGAAAATCCCAATGTAATCTAGACAGCGCACCTGCAGGTCATGCAGGCAAATGGGGACTCTGGCATCCGTCTGGGTATTTGAGGCCCCTGGGATCAACCCGGGTAAATTTTTAAAAATTTGGAGGGCGGGGGTCTGGAAGAAAACTGAGATGTAGTAAATGAGCTGCACCATAACTAGCCTATCTTTTCAAGGTTATCAATGAGCACATCCTCTGAACTGATGAAAAACACTGCCTTCTCAGCAGAGTACGTTCCCACATGTTTTTAACTGAGTTAATGCCTTATCAGCAGAACTAAGCGGTGCTTCCAAGTCCACGGGAAGCACACTTGGCGTGACTATGTGATAGAAATGACTTTTCGGTGACATTCCGCTGCACTCTTTTTGTGCCTAGAATAAAAGTTAGAAGCCTGACAGTTGGGGCTGGACATTTCCCAGATTTGCCTCATAACAAGAATCATCTGGGACTCTTTATTTTTTAGCAGTTTTTCTAGAGATTCTAGAGTAACTGGAGTTGGGCCCAGGCACTATCTGTCATCTTTCATAATGACTCCCAAAGTGATACTTATCACTACTGGTTTGGAGAAAATCTAGGGTAATGGGGCAGAAACAAATAAAAATTGTGAACCCGCATCCTCTCACCATACTCCCTAAGAGGGGAACAAGGAACAGTCCTCACTGCTCCCCAGCTCCCAGATGCCCTGAAAGACCCTTAAACCCCCCACCCGATTCCCCTTCCCCCCACCATGCCACACTACTTACAGATTTCTCACTGTGGGGGTTAACGGAGAAGAGGTGGGTGCAGAGCTCAGATCTGGTACACCTCCCAGGCAGGGGCGTCCAAATCTCCCGGCTCGCATGAGATGCCTCTCTTTATAGACCAGAGGCCACCCGCGGGTGGGAAGGGGGAGGCCGCCCAGGAGGGCGGAGTGGGGGAGGGTCCGCACTGCTCCCTCCGCAGCGCCCCCTGCGGGACTGGAGAAGCGGGGCTTTTGCCCAGGGTCCCGGCGCACCTGTAGTGCTCAGAGAAGGGCGCACTAGGGCGGATGAGCAGGGGCCAAGGCCGAGGCTCTGGGCAAGGGCTCGCAGGGCAGAAGCGTTAGGGCAGGTGTTTTACCTGCAGCTCTGGGACAGTCACCGAGACTCCAGGTCCCTAGAGAAAGAGGTCGAGTGGCCAGCGTCTATGGGGGATGCTTGAGAATTGCTCCCCTTAGTCTATTTCAGCCAAGGGGCTTTAACCGTTTCCTACCCCTGGGGGATCGAATTGACTTGTGTCCCCCCGCCCCTCACCGCTGTTTGGAAGGGGAGCGGGGCTGCGCTGCTGAAAGGGTAGAAAGGGGATTTTTTTTTCCTTTTGAACTTTGCAAAGTGCAAGGCAGAAGGCTCCAACGGCTGGGAATTGTACGGGAAAGGAAAGTTTTTACTTTTCCCAACTTGCCATCCCCACCTCCACCTACGGGAAAAAAGAAAAATCCTTCTGTTGTCATTTCAGGCCCCCGGGGGCTCCGTCCGCTACCCGCGTGACCTCGGGCAAACCAGTGCCCTCCTCTGAGCCTCGGAGTGAGAGTTCTGTACTGTCATTTACAGGTGCACGTCAGGATCCGAAGAGAAGGCGGCGGGACCCCTCCCCCCGGTAAGGTCCCGCCAGCTGCTTCCACCCGTCCCAGGGAATTCTTGCAAAGCTGCCGCCTAAAAGTTGACTGCCGGGCTCCCTCTGCGGACCACTATTTCCTTCTCGCTCCCTCTTCGCCCTCCCGGCCTCCTCCCGTCCCTGTCCCTTCCTTGTCTGACACTGTGTCTCTCCACCACTGTTTGTGCCTGTTCTGTCGCTCTGTCCGGCACTGCCTGTCTCTTACTGCCTCTGTCTCACCCCAGACCTCCCGCTCTCGGATCTCTGTGTCTCTGGCTCCAGTCTCTCCCTCTCCCGCTGCCGGGCTCTCCATCTTCCCCGGTCTCTCTCCCCTGTCACACGCACACACACGCCAAAAAAGGAAGCCGAGGCGGTGGGCTGGCCCCGCGCCAGGCCGGGGACCCGCGGGCAGCCCGGACGCCCCGCTCCCCACTCGGTTCGGACTCCGAAGCTCCCGGGACAGCTGGTCCTCCTTCCCCGGGTGAGGCGGGCGGGAGACGACCCAAAAAGGGCAGGCGAGGGTTGCTGCCTGCGGAATTCCCAGCGCCGCATACCAGCCCGGGGCTGCCCGCTACCCCTGACTAAATATGGTGCCGAGAGGCCTTCGGCTGGGCCGGGCTTGCGGGAGGGGCCGCAGATCAGAGCTCGGCTTCGCAGACCCTCTTGGTTCCGCTCCCATCCTTCCAACATCAGGCTCACCTGGTGTTCATCCCGTGGCCCGCGGCGGCGCCTGCCTGGCGGGGTGGGAAGGCGATCTCTCTGCTTGGCGCACAGCCCCCGTCCCACGTGTGTCCCATCTACTTCAGCCAGACGGTTTGGGGAGAGGGTTGAGTTGGAGACCCTTGTAAGGCGCTGTACTTGGCATGTAACCCCGTCTCATTCCACAAACTCTCCCCAGGTAACCAGGTAAGGTGGTGGGAGTGGGGGCTTTATTAATACTCCCATTTTGCAGATGAGAAAACTGAAGTCCCAGAGAAGTACCCCAGCTCTCACTGGGGCTGGGGCCCACCGTTGCCATGATTCACCCCCCCAGGGAGATTCTAAAAGAAAGTGCCCAGGAGAGTTAAGTTTGAATCTGCCAGTACCACTTTCTAGCTGTGACCATCAGCAAGCTGAGCTCTGTCTCAGTTTCCCTCTCAGTAAAATGGGAAGAACATCAGCTATTCCTGGCTCTTTGTAGAGTCCTTGAGATAACCCATGTAAACTGAACATCTTAAATTGCGGTTTGCTATTATTCTCAACGAACAGGAAACCAAGTATAGTGGCACCAGGCCTTAGGGACATAATGGTGAGTGAGAACCTGTCCTGCTCACAGTATTTGCCTAGAGGCCTCCAGTCCTTCTTGGTCTCTTCCTCATCCTGGTTTTCACCTGCCCCCCCACCCCCCTCCCCAAGACACCCAAGACCACCCCCTGCCCACCAATGGGCCTAAACCAAGGAGTCAAGAGACAAGATTCAGCTAGCTGGGGAAGTCAGGGGTGAAGTTCTTCAGTAAATGATGAATGGGCTGCTTCCCCACATGCCTTTTAACATCTAGACTCTAAAAGGAATGGAAATTGTCCCAGCGTCAGCCCAGAAATGCCTGGAGCAGAGAGGGGTGTGGAGAACTGCGTTGATCACTTAACTCACCCCCAACCCTGCATTGTGGAAAGATAACTAAGAGCAGGCTGTTGGAACCAAAGTTCTGGCCTCAGAGTAAGAAGTAGCAATTTCACCAGAAGCATTATTGTTGGAACTTTCCAAGGGGTTGCATTTAATTATTTTTAAAAACTTGGTAACCAAGCACTGAATTTTACTGCATTGTCTCACCTAATCCTTTATAACAGCCCTATCAAGTAAGTACTTTTTAAAAATTTCTCCCCTGGCTGAGTTGTTTAGAGCATCATTCAGACATGCCAAGGTTGCTGGTTTGATCCCTGGTCAGGGCACATACGAGAAACAACCAATGCATGCGTGGATGGGTGGAACAATGGGTCAATGTACCCCCGCCCCCAAATCAATAAATAAAAAATTTTTTTAAGTCCCCCCCTGCATTTTGATGCTAAGAAACCAAGTTTGGTGAATTAAATAACCAGCTAAGGTAACATAGCTAGTTAGTGGTAGAGCAGGAAATCAAACCCCCACTGTCTGATGCAAAAGTTGAGGGTTTTAACTTTTTTTTTTTTAAGATTTTATTTTATTATTTTTAGAAAGAGGGGAAGAGAGAGAGGCAGAGAGGGAGAGAGACATCAATGTATGGTTGCTTTTCACCTGCCTCCAGCCACATACCTGACTGGAGACCTGGCTTACAACCTATTTATGTTGCCCTGGCTGGGAATCGAACCTGTGACCTTTGGGTTCACAGGACGGCGCCTTATCCACTGTGCTACCAGCCAGGGCAAGGTTTTAACTCTTGATCTGATAAGTACCAGCCAACAGCTTCAAGATTGTCAGTGAACCTCTCTGAGCCCATTTTTCTCATGAAAAAGCACAGATGGTCAGAATCTTTGCCTCAACTACAGGCTGGGATGTTAAATATGACATGTGAAGGGCTTATATAAAGCATTTCATACCTTGCTAGTACATTCTAGAAGTATGTGCACACAACAGTCATTTAGTAAATACCTGTCCAATGCAGAAGCTCAGATGTTTGAATCATCAAAAGTGCATTGTTATAATAATTAAATCAGATGCCTCCATTTTATTTCTCATGGCTGAAACATCTTAATATTGGGGGAAATGAAAAAGTTACTTTTTAAAGTGTTATTTAGACTGAGAACTGTTAAGTACATTTCCTTGGCATGTCTTTCCTGTGAGGTGCCATGTAATGGGACTTTCCATGAACTCATGCAACACAAAGGCAGGAAAGAAATTTTTCTCTTGGAGTCTTTTATCAAGTAGCTTTGTATTTGTCACTGGCTTAGCAAAGCTCCAAAGTGTAATCTCCTCTAGTTTTTAATATTATCAAAGACTGGGTCCAAGCATAATTTACTCCTGCATGTGCTTGACAATTTATTTAAAGTGTATCAGCACTCAAGTCATCCAGCTCAGGATCTGCACAGAATTCTGCTGCTTTTGAATAAAGGGATGTCATTCCTAAGAGATCTGCTCCATTTCCAAGTGTCTTGCACAAAAGCACTTGTGTTTCACCCAAGACAGCCCCATGCTTCTCTTGAGTACAAATTCCATTGCACAGTAACCTGCAGCGCTCTTTCCTTCATCACCAATTTCCAACACTGGTGTCTTGGTAACTCCACATTCTCTACCTCTATCAGGAAGGGTCCAAAGATTCTCAACAAAGGAGGTTTCTAGTTTCTTACAAAATGGAAGATATTCTTACCATATGACCCAGCAAATCATGTTCCTTAGAATTTACCCAAATGAGCTGAAACTTGTGTCCATACTTAAACCTGCACACAGATGTTTACAGCAGCTTTCTACATAATTGCCAAAACCTGGAAACAATCAGATGTCCTTCAGTAGGTGACCAGATAAACTAGTATGCTCACAGATAATGGAATATCATTCGATGCTAAAAATAAATGTGCTATCAAACCATGAAAAGTCATGGAGGAACCATAAACGCATATAACTAGGTGAAAGAAGCCAGTCTGAAAAAACTACATACTGTATGATACCAGCTATATGACATTCTGGAAAAGGCAAACTATGGAGACAGTAAAAAGGTCAGTGACTATCAGGGGTTGAGGAAAGGCAGGGGTGAATAGGCAGAAGGAAGAGATTTATAAGGCAGTGAAATTACTCTGTATGACACCATAAGGGAGGATACAAGTCATTGTTCAACCCATAGAATGTACACCACCAAGAGTGACCCCTGAGGTAAATTACAGACTTTGGGTAATAATTATGCGTCAACAAATACAAGGTTTGTCTAGAAAATAACCCAGCCATTGTTAACATAATGAGAATGGTTTGTGCGACATCAATGTAACTGGGCATCCAAGGAGAGTGGACTGGAATGTGCAGGCATGAACAATGACAACTTCACTGTACTAGTGGCAGTGCGGGGGAAGGGTGGACGCTGTTGAGTAAGATGTGTATTGTGTGGCTGCCACATTCAAAATGACTGAGCTAGTAGAGCAACAAGCCTGCCTCAAATTTTGCATTAAGCTTGAACATTCTTCTGCGGGAAACTATTCAGAGGATTCAGAAGGCCACAGCTATGGGCAACTGGTGATTGGCAGCTTTGTCACAATGCCCCAGCTCATGCATCACATCTTTCGCATGTTTTTTGTGAAACATCAAATCACCCAGGTGATTCAGCCCCGCTACAGCCCAGATTTGGTGCCCTTTGCTTCTGGCTTTCCCTAAAACTAAAATCACCTTTGAAAGGAAAAAGATTTTGGATCATTGATGTGATTCAGGAAACTATAACGGGGCTGTTGATGGTGATTGGGAGAACTGTATGAAGTTCCAAAGTGCCTACTTTGAAGGGGACTGAGACGTCAACTATGTACAATGTCTCTTGTATCTTCTTCAGTGTCTGTTTTTCATATTATGTAGCTGAATACCTTCTGAACAGACATCGCATACCATTCTGGTAGGGGATGTTGATGGGGGAAACTATGCATGTGCGGGAGAGCCAGGATATATGGGATATCTCTGTACCTTCCTCTCAATTTTGCTATGAATCTAAAACTCCTCTAAAAAAACATAAAGTCTATGTAATTTAAAAGACAGCTTTATCTCTCATTAAAAAAAAAAATAATAATGAAAAGCCCTGGCTGCTGGCACAGTGGACAAGGCGCCAGCCTGGGAACCCAAAGGTCACTGATTCAATTCCCCAGCCAAGGCACATAACCAGGTTACAAGCCAGGTCTCCAGCCAGGTTTGTAGCTGGAGGCAGGTGAAAGACAACTATACATTGATGTCTTTCCTTCCTTGCCTCTTTCCCTCCCCTCTCTCTGAAAATAATAAATAAATAATTTTTAAAAAATAATGAAGACCATACAATCCTTGCAGAGGTTATTACAAAAAAGAAATACCAAGTGGCTGGGAAGCATTGTTCTAAATGCCTTTAAAGGCACATTCTCACAAATGTTAATCCTTCATGTACACTTGGCTTTAAGTTAAAAGAACATATCAAATTTTACATAATCATACAGGCATGTGGGTCATACACAAATGTGTTCTTGCACATAATTTTAAAGCTATTAGTTTATACTAAGCAAACATATAGCCTAAGCTCAAATGTATCATCTTCAAAAGCCATCTCTGCTCCTGCTATGAGTTTTCAGACTGCCAAAGTTTTAAACGTCCGTTTTTTATAAATCCCTCTCTAGTTCCAATTTGCAACTATTTTTCTATGAATCCAACTTTTCTCCTGCATTTCTGGAAGATAACATCTCCCAACAACCCCATGAAAACCACCAGCAATGATGTACTAATTTAGTTTATGAGTTTATGAAAGTTAACTTGATGGGTCCTCTGGATTTATATTTATTTTTCCTTTTTCTTTTTTAAATGTCCCAGCCTATGCATCTTTTTAAATTACTGGATTATAAATTAATTGACAGAATTGAAGAAATCCTGAGTACAAATATTTCTAGAGCAGATTTTCTTAGCCCAAGATCCCCCTTTGTGGATAACCATAAAAATCTCATATTTTGAAAATAAGTGGTTTTCCTTTACCAAACATCAAAACATAATACTAAATAAAACCACATATGACCCCACCAATATTTATACTGTCCTTCCCCCCCAGAGACTGACACCATCAGCCCGGACCACTGCTGCCATATGAAGAGTTATTGTTCCAACGTGAGATGGCTGATTCATTCCATCAGGAAAATTCCCTATTCCTCAAACTTACACTATACCTCCAACAACTCAGCTGCTGGAGATCTGAGGAAGGTCTGGAGAGGCGTCTCCATGTTTTGGTATACATCTTTGATGACAGAATGATCATACAAACACCCTTTGCACAATGGCAAATTGCTTAATGTTTTTTTTTTTTAATTAAATGACACATCAAAAGTATAAAAGTTGCCTAGGTACAAACAAGTTACAGAATAATGCTTATGAAACCACAATGGACTACATGTAACAATTCTGTTTAGCTTCTATTTTGGTCATTTTATATCAGCCTCCAAAATGCTAAACTCTAGCATTTTTTCTTAATCTAGTGCTGCATGATTGCAACTCCTGAGGTAAACTTAGTGTTCACTGCCAACATCTTTGGATGTAAACCAAGTCCTCTAAGAAAAATTCAGATATTTATATTTGCACGTATGATAGAGTTCATAATTATAATCAGATATAACAGGTTTTATTTAAAAATGGAAATAAGCCCACATAATATTTCTACATCTTATATATGTATTGTAATTTTAGCCCACCAACAGGGCTTCTCAAAATCCTCTGACTTTAAGGGAATTTAATAATTTTCTGTATTCAAATAAAAATTCTTGGTTAATCTGTAAGGACTAAATATATATTAGCACCAAATATAAGATCAAAGGCTTCATTAATTCCCAAAGGTAACACGTAATCAATACCCTAAAAAACTGCCAATTTTGCTCA
>PVIW01009441.1:0-51894 GCA_004026585.1 Noctilio leporinus
ACTGAAGGCCTATTCACTGTATTCATATATCTGGTTCTGTTTTGCTTGTTAGTTTTGTTCATTATTGTCCTGTAATGGGTGAGATCATATGGTATTTGTCCTTCACTGACTGGCTTATTTCACTAAGCATAATACTTTCTAGTTCCATCCATGTTGTTGCACAGGTTAGGAGTTCCTTCTTTCTTTCTGCTGTGTAGTATTCCATTGTGTAAATGTACCAGCATTTTTTGATCCAATCATCCACTGATGGGCCCATAGGCTGTTTCCAGCACTTGGCTATTGTAAATAGTGCTGCTATGAACATAGGTGTACATAGGTTCTTATGAATTGGTGTTTCAGGATTCTTTGGGTATAGTCCAAGTAGTGGAATCGCTGGATCAAAAGGCAATTCCATGTTTAGTTTTTTGAGGAAACTCCATACTGTTTTCCACAGTGGTTGCACCAGCCTGCGTTCCCACCAACAGTGCAGGAGGGTTCCCTTTGCCCCGCATCCTCACCAACACTTGTTGTTTGTTGATTTGTTGATGATTGCCATTCTGACAGGTGTGAGGTGGTATCTTACTGTGGTTTTAATTTGCATCTCTGATGACTAGTGATATTGAGCATTCTTTCATATGCCTCTGGGCCCTTTGTATATCTTTGTCAGTGAGTTGTCTGTTCAGGTCCTTTGCCCATTTTTTAATTGGGCTGTCTGTCTCCCTGGTGTTGAGTCACTATATATATAGTTCTTTATATATTTTGGAGATCAGACCCTTGTCTGAGGTATCATTGGCAATTATGTTTTCCCATACAGTTGGTTCCCTTTGAATTTTGCTGATGTTTTCTTTAGCTGAACAGAAACGTTTCAATTTGATATAGTCCCGTTTGTTGATTTGTTCTTTTATTTCCTTTGTCCTTGGTGCAGTATCAGTAAACATATTTCAGTGTAGGATATCAAACATTTTACTGCCTATATTTTTCTCCAGGACCTTTATGGTGGCACTGCTTATGTTTAAATCCTTTATCCATCTTGAGTTTATTCTGGTGTATCGTATAAATTGGTGGTCTAGTTTTATCTTTTTGCATGTTGCTGTCCAATTCTCCCAACACCACTTGTTGAAGAGACTGTTTTTACTCCCTTTTATGTTTCTTCCCCCTTTGTCAAATATTAGTAGATCAGAGTGTCCTGGGTTAATTTCTGGGCTCTCTGTTCTGTTCCATCGATCTATATGTTTGGTTTTAGGCCAGTACCTGATAGTTTTGATGACAGTAGCCTTGTTGTATTGTTTGAAGTCCAGTATTGTGATTCCTTCTATCTTATTCTGCTTTCTCAAGATTGCTGTGGCTATTTGTGGGCGTTTTTGACTCCATATAAATTTTTGAAGTGTTTTTCTACTTCTGTGAAGTCTGTCATTGGTATTTTAATTGGGATTGCATTGAATCTATAAATTGCTTTGGGTAGTATAGACATTTTAATGATGTTAATTCTTCCCATCCATGAACATGGTATATGCTTCCATTTATTTGTATCTTCCTTGATTTCTTTCTTCACTGTTCTCTAGTTTTCTGAGTGCAGGCCTTTCACCTCCTTAGTTAAGTTTATTCCTAGGTACTTTATTTTTCTTGTTGCTATGGAAAATGAGATTTGTTTTCTTCTATTTCTGATGTTTCATTATTGGTATACAAAAATGCTTTTGATTTCTGGATATTGACTTCATATCCAGCTATTTTGCTAAATTTACTTATTAGTTCGAGTAAGTTTTGATTCAATTCTGCTATATTTCATTTTGTAAATGGCTGGTTGCAGTCTACTCATTTGCAGAACACCCTAGTGGGAGGCAGACAACATTTTGAGATACTCTAGCCTGGAGACCTAGAGGAATCCTGCCTGTCAAATATTGTTGCTAATGCCATGAGTGAGCCTTTCCTGCAATGTAATTGCTGCAGGGCCTGGCCTGGTGAGGAGGTGGAGATTCATTGAATTATGGGGCAAATAGGGCATGTGTTTTTGTGCCAGGGTGCTACTGAAAATTTGTGTCTGTGTGCCAGGATTTGGTTTGGGACTTGCTTTCATTGTAACTTAGACCCGGGTAGTGAAGAGGTGGGAGAAGAGACCCACAGCTCTCACCTGTGCCCAGGCCTGGACGTTACCAGTAACGGCCAAAAAAAACAAACAAACAAAAAAAACCCTTAATAATAGTATTCTCCCTATTGGTAGGTTAATTTGCAAATAATCTTTTAGAAAATAAATAAAACATCACCAGGCACTGTAGGGGGTTGAATAGTGGCTCCCCTAAAGAGATGTCTATCTAGAACCTGTGAATGCAGCCTTATTTGGAAAAGGATCTTTGCACATGTAATTAAGGATATTGAGATGAAATCACCCCAAATTATCCAAGTGAGCCCTAAATCCAATGATGAATGTCCTTACAAGAAAAGGCCAGACTCAAGAGACAGACACTCAAGAGAAGGGAAGGTGGCCATGTGAGGAAGGAAGCAGAGCTTGGAGTGATGCAGCCACAATTCAGGCAATACCTGGAGCCACCAGAAGCTTGGAGAGGCAATGAACAGATTCTCCCTAGAACCGTCAGAGGGAATGTGGCTCTACTGACACATTGATATGGACTTTTCACCTTCAGAATTGTGAGAGAAAACGTTTCTGTTTCATTAAGCCACCCAGTGTGTGGTAAATTGTCAGGAAGCCCTAGAAAGCTGGTATAGCCGTTAAATAGGCAAAGACTACAGAACTCTCAACAACCCTGCCAGTCATTCAGCCCCAACCAGAATAACCTTACCCTGACCAGAGGACCAAAGAGTTATTATGCATTCTTTGCCAGCTTATGTACAGTTGGCTTTAAGGAAAATATCTTATTTGATTCAAAATATTTTTAAATACCATTTGCTATTTCTGAAGATATTTATGACTCAACATTTTTTTTTTTTTAAGATTTTATTTCATTATTTTTAGAAACAGGGGAAGGGAGAGAGGCAGAGAAGGGAGAGAGACATCAATGTATGGTTGCTTTTCACCTGCCTCCAGCCACAGATCTGACTGGAGACCTGGCTTGCAATCTGGTTATGTGCCCTGGCTGGGGAATCGAACCTGCAACCTTTGGGTTCGCAGGCCGGCACCTTATCCACTGTGCTACCAGCCAGGGCCCTCAACATTCTTTATAAGAATAGTGTGCATGCTAAATTAGAAACTTACTCTGTAAATTGTGATGGATATACTTACTACACACAAACAAGTGAACAAAGTTTTTCAAGGAGGAACAAGCAGATGTGTTTCATCAGGGGATCACTTCTAAGAGATTTCATTTCTTTAAACAAAGATGGTCCTGGATGGGCATTGGGAAGATGGAAATCCTATTCCTATATTGTAAAAGAAAAAGAGACAGCCTATACACCAGAATGTAAATTTCAAAGATGGTTTTCAGTTAAGACAGGTAACATCCTATTCAAAAATCGTGAAAGAGAGAAGAAAGGGGGGGAGGGACCACGGTGGACCTCATATTTACTTGAGAACATTAGAGCAAATCAGAAAATCAGAGATCTTGGTATAGATCTTATAAAGTTTTAAAAATTGGATGCATTTGCTTCAACTCCCACAAAACACCTAACAGAATAAGCGGCTTTGTTTTAACTTCAAGTATAATGTAACAGAGGTGTATGTGCTACAGCCAAATGATGATGGAAAAATAGATCATTTGATTATTTTAGACAGTTACTATGAGATGATAATTTGATCATTTCTACTGAGTTATTAAATCAGGAAGGTTGCAAAATAAACCATAAATTGTATATGCTAATTGCCTTTGATAATGCCAGCATGAATTGCACATGGCATCTAATAAAACAAATGTTGTTGGTCTTCCTGGCAGCATTTCTTTATCAGGGACAAAATGGAACATAAAAATGATGCTTAGGAAGAACTTACATGTCATAAAAGTTATTGGAATGTAATTGTCTTATGATGACCTTATTGTTAAATGCTGCAAAACTTCTTTGAAGATTCTGATTATTAGGCAATTCTGTTTGATTTAACATTCCCAATTCTTTCAGACTTTTTAAACCTTTTAAAATAATTTTATTAGGGTTTCAAATGAATATGAGCTAACATAATTTCATCTTTGCATGGAATAATAGAAATAAATATTTATAATGTTATTTACACTATAATTTATAACATATTTCATGTGGAAAAAGAAACTTTCCCCATTACAAGCATTTATTCAATTCCTACTGAAGGACACATGATGGCCTCTGGGTTTATTTGCAGCAGTTTTCTGATTGGCAGCCCTTCCCAGGACCCTGTGGGTGGTAATGGGAGGGACCTGTTCTCCTAAGGAAAGGTGACTGTTGTTACCAGAGAGAGCAAGGGACAGGATTCTTTAGTAAAACAAAATACTCAAGTGTGCACATAGACACTCAGACATACCAACAGGAGTGCTTAGGCAAACTCAGAAAATACCGAAAGAAAGTAGAGTGATGCATGTGTTAGCCACAGTTCTGGATGATGGGATTATGGGGAGATATAAACACAGCTTGTTTATTACTACAGTTGCCCAGTCTTCAAGCTTCCTATTTTAAACAGTGTTTAGCCTTCAGTGGCATTGGTCTGTTACTATACATGAAAGTTATGGTGATTTAAAGTTTTGGTTGAGCCATTGAAGGTAAACAGAATTGCAGGCTGTCAGCTCCAGGTGCCCTGTGGTTCTCCTCAAGTCCACGTGTAGGCATGACATGGGTACCTTTGAACGGTGTGTGCCGTCAGCCAGTGATGGGAAAGAACAGCGTCACTGGTCACCCTATCTTCCTTAGGTCAGCGCCAGGGAAAGCACTCCCAGCTATGACTTTCTTTAAGGTGCTGCAAGTTTGTGCACTCTCTCCTTGTCCCATCTTTTGGTTTATCCCAAATATGGATGTATCTCTTTCCCCTTTTGTCTGTCTTCCTCAATCCTGAATTAGATGTCTGTTCTGACTAATTCTCCCATTCAGGCTCATTTAGGAAGGTTTTAAACCTCTCCTTCTGACAAGGAGTCCTATTGTTATTCAAACACTCCTCTTACCGATGAGAAGCAAAAATTATTCAATTACAAACTATTGTAAAGGCTGCCGTCTTCTAAGCATTTGTCAGATATATACATGATTTCCTCTGGTTCAGGAAATTCTGGCCTGCTTTTCCAAATTTCAGATGAGCAAAGGTTATGTAACTTGTACAAAGTCACGTAGCTGATAAATTGCTTTGAATTTGAGCCAGGTTCTGAGCCCATGATTTTTAAAAGGAAGTCCTAGCTGCCTCACCCTTGCTGTGTTATCTTCGTAAATCATCTTTAATTTATCCATAATCTGATTATCTGTAAGGTCAGAATATATATTAAATCCTGCCCAGCCTATTTCATAGGCTCTTGGAAAATTCTGTGAAATGGCACATGGGAAAAGCTGTGCACATCATAAGCCATATGTGCACACATGTGATATCTTTTTTTCTTTTTCTTTCTTTTTTTTTTTTTTTTCAGTAAAAGGCAAAAGATTTATATGACATGAAGAGAAACTAGAGTATGTGATGTCTTTTTCTTGAGTGCCTAGAAGACTGTGTAGGTGGGTTGAGACACGTCTATAGTGAAGTGCAGGATCTGGGAACTTCAGGAGGTTGCAGACTGTGTGCAGGAGTATAAATTGATGAAACAGGTATACTGAGGCTCCAGCTGTGAGTTGGCAAGAGGCAGGTCTAAGTAAGATAGGGTAACTGGCTCTGCTGGTTTGCCCATGACTGGGTGGTTTTCTAGAACTTGGGGCTTTCTGTGCTAAAACTGAGCCACCCAAGGCTGAGCGTAAGAAGCCCAGACATTTTGGAGGTACCTTTGAGTTCGCTGGCAGGACACAATGAGCAAAGCTCACCCTCCCAAGTTAAAAAAATTTATGGACAAGAAGTTATCATTGAAATTAAATGGTGGCAGACATGTCCAAGGAATATTGCGGGGATTTGATCCCTTTATGAACCTTGTGATAGATGAATGTGTGGAGATGGCAACTAGTGGACAACAGAACAATATTGGAATGGTGGTAATACGAGGCAATAGTATCATCATGTTAGAAGCCTTGGAACGAGTATAAAGAATGGCTGTGTTTGCCAATGAAATCAACTGCTCCCATGTCCCCTCTTCACACCTCCTGTTTTACTGCAATATAAAAATCGAGTCTTGTACATTTCCCCATTGAACTTTTATTAAATAAACTTTTGTATTGGTCAAAAAAAAAAAACAAAAAAAAAAACTGAGCCACCCAAGACCAGTGGATTGCCCTAGTTCAGAAAAATGATTGGCTATCTTAGTAGCAGTAAAAGAGGCAACAAATGACCACTTGGTAGCTTACACTCTATCTACAGTATAGCATTAATACCTCTGACTGATGTCTTGCTTGTCACTAATCTGTGAGCGTCACGAAAGAATGGGTTGTGTCTTTTTCAGCATCTTACTTCCAGGGCTTAAGTCTGTGTCTGGCATAAAAGGAGAATCATTGCATGTCTGCTGAAGTGATGGCATCTAATGTAATGCCTGGCTTGGCTTTGGTGGTCTATAAATTAGGCTTTTCTTGCTAGGGTTGCAGAACCAATTAGTAGCATAGGAGAGCTGATGTTGACATTTTGTTCCTTAAGCTGATTAGTATAGCTGCCTTACAAGGAAGATTATTGAGAAAATGACTAGAATGTTTTTAGTTCATGAGCAAAAATAGGACTTAAATAGAGATTACATTATATAGTTAAACTATCTTTCTATTTTCCAAATTAAGCCTACCTTAGAACATCCATTGTATTTTCTTTTCAGTTTTCAGTTTTAATACATTTTAAAGGAGGTGAAAACTCCTCCATCAATATTTTCCAGGAAGAATCCTGGCTCATTTGTAATTAAATTGCCCTCCTACTAATTTGTGTACGTTCGTATATTATCTTTTCCTTCCAATTAAAAACATTACTCACTGACCATGCTTGAAATTTGAAGCCAAGATAGAAATGTGAAAAGAGACAGGGCACAGAGCAATCAAATTGGACATTTCCCTTGAGTTAACACATTTTCTCTTCCTTTGTATCTCAGCAAATGGTCACTTTTGTGGCACTAACCGCCGTAGTGCAGGAACATATTTGATATGTAACATGTTTTGTATTTGCACATGTTACTAATGAAGCTTGTAAACATATTTAAAACTGGAAAAGAAGCATGAACAGTCCATTTTTCTCATCACCAGTTTCTAGAATAAAGCTGTTTATCTCAGATAAAATTAACTTTCTTCAGCAGCTTAGTAGGTGAATAATCCTTGGAACATTATTGTACAGTATATTTCATTTATGTAGAATTAGAAGAAATTGAGTTAGAATCTAGGTCTGCCATATAAAATGTGAGTCCTTCTCATACAATTTTAGAAATTCAAACACCCATCTCCAAAAAAATGAACTGATAGATGACATTCAGAACTTAAGATGAAATGTGTAAGGAAGTAGAAA
Source organism: Noctilio leporinus (assembly GCA_004026585.1). Taxonomy (NCBI): domain Eukaryota; kingdom Metazoa; phylum Chordata; class Mammalia; order Chiroptera; family Noctilionidae; genus Noctilio; species Noctilio leporinus. The sequence goes on from PVIW01009441.1 coordinate 7,481, forward strand.
CATTTTCCAAAAGAATTTGAAATAACACAATATGGCATGTCTTTATATAATTCTGAAGTTTGTAAATCTAAGCAATTGATTCTTAGCCGCCTCCACACTGTAGTTTCTTTTTCCATTTTGACCCTCTCAGTTATTTCGTTTCCTCTTTAATAAAGACAGATTTCCCAATTCTGTTTCATTAATGCTGGCCTCTGTAGTCTCATTTACCCAGATGGTAGTGATGATATGCAGAATGTAATAGAGAAGGGAAATAGGCAATTACATATGTTGTCAAAGGAAGCCAGAAAGGGCCTGGAGAAAGATACATCCGCACATCTCAGAGTCACACATCATAGCACAGAGCCTGCAAGGAAAAGCTATGTGGCTGAAGTCAAGTCTCAGCTGGAAAATCTTCCAGATACCCCCAAACTTTTACCTGTGCTGTTCTCTTCTGGTCTCCTGATAAATTGTTATATGACCTTTGAGAAAAAAAATGATGACAGAAATATACTTTCAGTAGAAGGACTCTGTAATCACCAAACTAGCTGGAACTCTTAATTCCCATGATATTGGCCAAAGGAAGAAGCAACTCCAGGCCTGCATTATGTGAGAACTGTGTCCACATCAGTTTTACTGATTTAAAAAAAAATTATAGCTGTCCTCATATCTGTGAAGTGGTATCTCATGGTTCTGGTTGGCATTTTTCTTTTTTTTTTTAATTTTAAATTTTAATTTTTTTACCTTTTAAGTATAATTTTATTGATTATGCTATTGTAGTTATCCCATTTTTTTCCCCTTTGCCCTCCCCAGCCCAGTACCTTCATTCTATCCAGCAATCCCCACCTTAGTTCATGTCCAGGGGTCAGGCATATAAGTTTCTTGTTTTGTAAATATAAGTTTACCCTTTCCTGTATTATTCTTAACTTCCCCCTGTCTATTTTGTACCTACCAATTATGCTTCTTGATCCCTGCACCATTTCCCCATTTCTCCCTCTTCCCTCTCCCTACTGAAAACCTTTCAAATGATCTCCATATCAATGATTCTGTTTCTGTTCTAGTTATTTGCTTGATTTTGTTTCTTTAGATTCAGTTGTTAATACTTGCTGCCATTTTAATGTTTTAGTTTTCATCTTCTTTTTCTTAAATAAGCCCCTTTAACATTTCATCTAATAATGGCTTGGTGGTGATACACTGCTTTACCTTTACCTTGTCTGGGAAGCACTTTATCCACCCTGCCATTCTAAACGATAACTTTGCTGGATAGAGTAATCTTGGTTGTAGGTTCTTACTTTTCATCACTTTGAATACTTCTTGTCAGTCTCTTCTTGTTGGTAAAGTTTCTTTGGAGAAATCAACTGACGACCTTATGGGAACTCCTTTGTAGATAACTAATTATTTTTCTCTTGCTGCTTTTAAGATTCCCTCTTTATCTTTAACCTCTGGCATTTTAATTATGACGTGTCTTGGTCCTCATTGGGTTCAACTTGTTTGGTGCTATCTGTGCTTCACCATTTCCTTCACCAAATTAGGGAAGTTTTCTTTCATTATTTTTTAAAATAAATTTCAATATTTTGCCTTTCCTTTTCTTCTTCTGACATCTCTATGATTTGAATATTGGTATATTTGGAGATGTCCCAGAGTCTTCTTATTTTATCCTTGTTTTTATGAATTGTTTTTTCTTCTTGCTGTTCTGACTGTATGCCTTTCTTCCTTATGATCCAGATCATTGATTTGATTCTCAGTGGCATTCCCTCCACTGCAAGTTCTTCATTTCACTTAATGTAATCTTTATTTCTGCCTGGATCTTTTTTGTACTGTTATTGTACTCACTGAGCTCTTTGAGCATCCTGATAACCTGTGTTGTGAACTCTGCACCTGATAAATTGGTTATCTTCATTTTGTTTATTTCTTTTTCTGGAGTTTTATTCTCTTCTTTCAATTGGGCCATATTTCTTTTTTTCCCTCAATTTGGTAGTCTCCCTGTGTTTGTTTATGTGTATAAAATAGAGCTCCTTTGACTTTCTTAATTGCATGGCATACTGTAGAAGAGCAGACCTGTAAAATGTGTGGGGTGAACCTCAGGTGATCACCGGGGCAGGTTTGTATTTTTCTAATGAACGATGTTGAATATATTTTAATGTCCTATTGGCTATTTGTGTATCTTCCAGGTCCTCTGCTCATTTTTGAATTGGTTGTCTTTTTGTTGTGGAGAACAAATTAATTTTCAGATAGGCTTCTGAAGCATAGTCAATAAATGTATCTTCAAACTTAATTTTGTTTACTTGATCTCTCAAAATTTAGAGAAGGCTTAAAATTTTTTTCACCTTAAAGTTTTGTTAAATTTTTATGTTTCCAATGGTTTTGCTTTACATGTTTTAATGCAAAGTAATTTGGTGCTTCATCAATGGTTCATTGTGGTTTTGACTTCTTAGTGTAATGCACCCTTTATCAATTTAAAGTGTTCTTTTCCTTTTACACCTGATTTACTTGAATTTTACCTTGACTAATGTTGCACCCCCCCCCCCCATTTTTAATTTGTTTGGTGTACTTTGCCCAACCTATTTATGGATATCAGTTATTTTACCACCATTTACTGAAAAGAATTTCTTTTCTGTGTTGGATTGCTTTGGCGCGTTTGTTAAAAATCAAATGACCATATGAATACTTGTAGGTTTCTGGGTTGTACATTCTATTTTATTGATCTGTCAAACTTCATGTCACTATATTAATTACTTTTATGTCACTATATTAATTGCTTTAAAGTTAGTCCTTTTTTATTTTATTGTTTTTAAAAAAATTTTATTGTTGTATTACATCCATCCCCTTTTTGCTCCCCTCTGTCCCCCTCCCCACCCACCCATTCCCCCCAAAGTCAATCCCACCTGTTGTCCATGTCCATGGTTCCTTTATACTAGGTTCTTGTCTAAGCTGCTCCCCTTTCTTGCCTCTGCCTCCCCCCTCCCCCCAGCCCCTTTTCCCCGACCACTGAAGGCCTATTCCTTGTATTCATATATTTGGTTATGTTTTGCTTATTAGTTTTGCTCATTATTGTCCCGTAATGGGTGAGATCATATGATATTTGTCCTTCACTGACTGGCTTATTTCACTAAGCATAATACTCTCCAGTTCCATCCATGTTGTTGCAAAGGGTACAAGTTCCTTCATTCTTTCTGCTATATAGAATTCCATTGTGTAAATGTACCAAACTTTTTCGATCCAATCATCCACTGATGGGCACTTAGGCTGTTTCCAGCACTTGGCTATTATAAATAGTGCCGCTATGAACATAGGTGTACATAGGTTCTTATGAATTGGTGTTTCAGGATTCTTTGGGTAAAGTTAGTCTTTTTAACAAGAATAAACTCAAAATGGATAAAAGATTTAAATATAAGTCATGAAACCATGAAAATCTTAGAAGAAAACATAGGCAGTAAAATTTCAGATATCTCTTGCAGCAATATTTTTGCAAATATATCACCAAGGGCAAGGGAAACAAAGGAGAAAAATAAACAAATGAAACTATATCAGATTAAAAGGTTTCTGCATGGCTAAAGAAACCATCATCAAAATTAAAAGGGAACCCATTCTATGGGAGAACATATTTGCCAGTGATACATCTAATTAAGGTTTAATTTTCAAAATATATGAAGAACTTGTACAGCTTAATATCAGGAACATGAGCAACTTGATTAAAAAATGGGACTTGAATAGACACTTCTCCAAAGAGGACGTACAGATGGCCAATAGACATATGAAAAATATGCTCAATGTTACTAATCATCAGAGAGAAGAAAATTAAGACCACAATGAGCTATTACTTCATACTTGCCAGAATAGCTACCATCAACAACAGCAAACAAGTGCTGGTGAAGATGTGGAGAAAAGGGAACCCTTGTGCATTTTTGGTGGGCATGCTGACAGGTGCAGCCACTATGGAAAATAGTATGGAGTTTCCTCAAAAAATTACAAATAGAACTCCCTTTTGACCCAGTGATTCCACTCTTGGGAATATATCATAAGAATCCTGAAATACCAATTCAAAAGAATACATGCACCCCTATGTTAATAGCATCATTATCTACAATAGCTAAGATCTGGAAACAGCCTAACTGCCCATCAGTAGATGGGTGGATAAAAAAGTTGGGATACATTTACACAATGAAATACTATGCAGCAGTAAAAAAGAAGGAACTCGTATCTTTAGGACAGCATGGATGGACCTGGAAGACTGTTATGCTAAGTAAAATAAGCTAGTTAGTGAAAGACAAATACCATATGACTTCATATATAGGTGGACTCTAATAAACAAACTAATGAACAAAATACAAAAAGAAGCATGGATATGTAGAACAGGCTGACAGCTGTCAGAGGGAAGGGGTATACTGGATGAAAGAAGGTGAAGGCTTTAGGTAAAGCTATATATACATGGTCATGGACAGTGGTGTGGGGATTGTCTAAGGGTGAAGGGGGAAGAGGGACAGCTGTAATAGCATAAAAAATAAAACATAACAAAAATAACTAATTTGCAAGAAAAAAGAAATAGCCTTTTTTATGTTAACAAATCATTTTCATAAGGTATTTTAACAGAAATGTTCATCACTTGTGCTTTTCCTTTCTTCCTCTTTCCTTTTTTCCTTTTTTTAAATTTAGGTGACATTGGTTTATAACACTATGTAAGTTTCAGGTGTGCAACATTATAATTTGACATCATGCTCACCACCAAGAGTCTAATTTCTGCCTGTCACCATACAATTGACCCCTTTTTTGCCCTCCCTTCCCCTCCACCTCCAGTAATCACCAACCTGTTGTCTGCCTCTATTAGTGTTTTTGTTTTCATTGTTCATTTGTTTAGGTATTATGGTTTTGGTTTTGTTCCACATGTGAGTGAAATTATATGGTGCTCACTTTTTTCCATCTGATTCATTTCACTTAGCATAATACCCTCAAGGCCCATTCATGGTGTATTGAATGACAAGATTTCCCCTCTTTATGGCTGAGTAGTAGTCCTTTGTATATAAATACCACATCTTTTTTTTTTTTTTTTTAAAGATTTTATTTCATCATTTCTAGAAAGAGGGGCAGGGAGAGAGACAGAGAGGGAGAGAGACGTCAATGTATGGTTGCTTTTCACCTGCCTCCAGCCACAGATCTGACTGGAGACCTGGTTTGCAACCATGTTATGTGCCCTGGCTAGGGAATCGAACCTGCGACCTTTGGGTTTGCAGGCCGTCACCTTATCCACTGTGCTACCAGCCAGGGCCACATCTTTATTCTTCCATTGATGAACATGTAGATGGTTTTCATATCTTGGCTATTGCAAATAATGCTGCAGTGAACGTAGGAATGCATTTTTTCTTTCCAGATTAATGTAAGTTTAAGTCTTTCCAATTTGTTTTTTGAATAGATGGTGTAACCATATTTAGTTTTCCAATCTATGAACATACTATATTTCTTCACTTTATTCCTCTCAGTAATGTTCTCTGTGTTTTTTTAAAAATTTTATTGTTGTATTACATCCATCCCCTTTTTGCTCCCCTCTGTCCCCCTCCCCACCCACCCATTCCCCCCAAAGTTAATCCCACCTGTTGTCCATGTCCATGGTTCCTTTATACTAGGTTCTTGTCTAAGCTGCTCCCCTTCCTTGCATCTTGCTCCTCCCTCCCCCGAACTGTTCTCTGGTTTACAATGTAGAGATCTGGCTGATTTTTTGTTAGTGTTTCCCAAGTATTTTATCTTTTGACAGTATTGCACATTAATTTTCTAACTTTTGTTTTCTAATTGTTTACTGCTAGTATATAGGTGAACTTTGGATTTGATGTATGAACCTTGTACCCTATAACCTTGCTAAATTAGCTTATTAGTTCTAAAGTTTTTTATTCATGTAATTAAATACGCTAATATTTTTCTTAGTGGTTTTTCCTATTTAGATACTGTTTATAAAGACTTTTTGCCAATACTAGGAATGTCAGTTACTATTTTAAAGATATGGTTATGAATTTTATATTTAGATTTTCATTCTATCTAGTATTTAAGTGTATGGTAAGGTGGAAATGTAGTCTTATGCCAGTCTAATAATTAGAATAGTAAATTGTCTGGCTGGGGGAAAAATATAGCCACATTGCTTCTGACTGTGAAAAGCAGTGGGGGTTGGGGTGGAGGAAGAAACCGCTGTTCTTTCAACAGCCTGTTTGTTTATAGTCCCCATGGTCCTAGAATGTCCACAGACCTACCTGCTCTGGTAACCATAGCCAGGGCAACAACTAGAGAGGAGCCAGTCCCATACCACTTCCCAGCAGAAGTGCATGGGAAAGGAGTGAGTGCTGAGCCAAAGACATTGTTCCCTCTCAGACCCCTCCCCCACATACAGCACCACAGTATGGCAAAACAGGTCACCTGTACTGATGAATACGCAAGGCTCTGCCCCTTACAATGTAAACAGGAGCCTGTCAAGATGAGGAGACAGAGAAATATGGCTCAAAAAAGGGAACAAATCAATGTTCCAGAGGGCAAATTAAGCAACAAAGAAATAGCCTGACAGATACACAGTTAAAAATGCTGATGATAAAGATGCTCACAAACTTGACAGATATGCTTAAATATAGCAAATGCAGAAGGTAAGAAGTGAAGGCTGGGTTAAGTGAAATTAAGGAAAATATACATGAAACCAATGGTGAAGGGAAGGAAAATGCAGTTCAAATAAATGATTTGAAATCTAAGGAAGAAATAGATAGTCAGCCAGTACAGAATGAAGAAACAAGAATTGAAAAAAATGAGGAGAGGCTTAAATATCTCTGGGATGACTTTAAATGTGCCATCAACTGAATCATAGGTGTGCCTGAAGGAGAAGAGGAAAAGCAAGAAATTGAAAACTTGTGTGAAAAAATAATGAAGGAGGCCCTGGCGGGTGGCACAATGGATAAGGTGCTGGCCTGTGAACCCAAAGGTCACTGGTCCGATTCCCAGCCAGGGCACACAACTAGGTTGCAAGCCAGGTGTCCAGCCAGCTCTGTAGCCGGAGGCAGGTGAAAGGCAACCATACATTGATGTCTCTCTCCCTCTCTGCCTCTCTCCCTTCCCCTCTCTCTAAAAATAATAAAATCTTTAACAAAAATAATAATGAAGGAAAGCTTCCCAAATTTGGTGAAGGAAATGGACATACTAATCCAGGGACCACAAAGAGTCCCAAACAAGGTAGACCCAAGGAGGACCACACCAAGACACATCATAATTAAAATGCCAAAGATTAAAGATAAAGAGAGGCTCTTAAAAGCAACAAGAGAAAAGAAGAGTTATCTACAAAGGGCTTCCTATAAGACTATCAGATGATTTCTCAAAACACTCTTTGCAGGCTAGAAGGGACTGACAAGAAGTATTCAGAGTGATGGAAATCAAGGACCTGCAACCAAGATCACTCTATCCAGCAAAGCTATTATTTAGAATGAAAGGGCAAACAAAGTGCTTCCCAGACAAGGCAAAGCTAAGCAAGTTCATCATCACCAAGCCATTATTATATGAAAAGTTAAAGGGACTTATTTAAGAAAAATAGGATAAAAAATATGAACATTAAAGAAAGACAACAAACCCACAACTATCAACTAAAGAACCTAAAAAATCAAAACAAAACAAAAAAACCTAGACAAACAACCAAAATAGGACCAGAATCATAGGAATGGGGTTATTGGGAGGGTTATCAACGGCGAGGGAGGAGAGGGTGAAATGGGGAAATGGTGCCAGGCAAAGGAAAACTAATTAATTGGTGGGTGTAAGACAGACAGGGGGAAGTTAGGGATAATAGAGGAAAGGTGAAATCAGAGAACTCATATGCACAGCCCATGACATAAACTAAGAGGGGGTGGGACTGTGGGAGGGAATGGGGGTCTTGGGTGGAGGGGAGCAAAGGGAAAAGAATTTGGGACAACTGTAACAGCATTATCAATCCAAAATACTTAAAAAAAATTAGTAGACCTCATCCAAGACTGGAACGTACAGCCTACAGAGGGCGCTCTAATGCTTATGTGTTATAGGGCCCTACTGGAAGAACTACGAGTTTAATAGCCTTCTTAACTTCCTCTCCCTTTCTATAAAAGAACTTCTTCTTTGTGTTGGCAGATTTGCACTTGCCTTGCCATGGCTTCATGTTCCAGATTGCAATTTTTGTTTTTTCCCCAAATAAACCCTTTTCATTTGGAGGAATATCTAGCTATTGTTTAAGATCTATATTGTGTTTAACTGGGACTCACTTAGCTTGCACGTGAAAACTTTCTGCATGAAGCAGTCTGAGACTGGCCCATTTTTGGTATCTGCAGTTGAGTGATATAATATGTACCAAACATTTGGAATTTCAAGGCTCCCTTCACATTAGAAGCCCAAAATCCCAAAAATGAATACTTGTGTTTTCTCTGTTAACTGTATTTTTCTTTTGTCAAGGAAAAAAGTGTAAAAGCATGAATCTCACAGTTCTATTTTTATTTTCTATTTTACAGCATAGGTTCAACTTCATTATATTTATGAATCTGACCTGAAGCTTTTAAGTTGACTCCATCCCTTTACCAAGCCTGAAAGATAAAGAGCCTAGCTGAAAACCTGTCTCTGTTTCTAGAAAGTACTGATTTTGTATGAAGCAGTGAGCAACCTGAGCTTAGATCTATTCCAAGGGGTATGGTAATCGGATCTCAGGCACAAAGAAACAATGCTGTTTTTTTTTTGTTTTTTAATTTTACTGTTGTTGTATTACATCCATCCCATTTTTGCTCCCCTCTGTCCCTCTCCCTACCCACCCATTCCCTCCAAAGACAATGCTGATTTTTAAATGTTGTCTGTTCTCCAAATTATACAGTGGCTCCACTTTCCCACTTTGTTCATGGTTTTATAATATTTAAGTGAATGTGCTTTTTTCCAGTGTTTATAAAGGGATGAATAGGCAAGAGAATGTCTCCAGCTGTGCTCTGTGAAAAATTTTTTTTGGAATCTAGAAATGCCACCCAATTTTCTAAAGTGTCTCATCAGCCTTATGTCCTTATAAAATGTGATATAATGAGGCCAAATGCAATGCAGATGTCAGGGGAAGTACTCTGACCACTTCCTGGTAGTCACAGAAGTACTCAGCAATCTCTGTCTTCAAACCTTCCTACAGTGTCCCAAATTCTCATCTTCTCCATGGGAAGCACTTGAATCTGACAACCCAGTGTTTTGTATTATTTTTAGTATCTTATATAAGCTTCTATGAAGTAGGAAAAGCAGATAATGTGGCTAATAATGATTACCACTCTTCATTTTTCTTATTCTGGGGGTGAAGGCTGCTCTAATTCCAGATCTGATTGCCCAAGTAAGACAGAGATTAAAACATTTTCTTGATTTAATCTATAGAAACTCTAAGCTGGTTATTAATTCTCTCTTCCTTTTGCTATTCAGGTTTATCAATGTCAACATGAATGATTATCAGTCATTATCAATATTATCCTGGGCCCTGATTCCTTGAAGACTTTTAATTTAACATTTTAGTGCACTTTCTTTCCTTATATTTCTACTTTTGTATGACCCACCAGTTTAGCCCAAGTTTGTATTAATGGACCTACAGCCATGGTCGTATGTACCTTGTATCTTTTCTTCAATATTTGCCTCGGTGGGACTCACTTGGTTTGCAAGCAGAACCTAAAGTCATTTGATGTATAGGTAGCCCCTATAGCTCAGTCTAATATTCTCTCCTTGACTTCTGGTGAGAGAGAAGTAGATCAGACAGAAGTAAATGTTGGCCCTTCAATATTGCAAAATGTGGGCCATACAAAGAAATTATTTTTCTTGTCAGGGACCGAGTTCATATATCATTTCACCATTAAGTGAATAGTCTCCAACCTCTTTCCATGATTACAGGCAGAGGGAGAAAGCTGGAGCAGGACGACTGAGCCCTCGTGATGGGAAGGAGGAATGTTGACAGTAAGAAGGCGGCAGAGGGATAAGTGAGGTGACTCATTGATGTCAGAGTTTGGAGACAAGGAGACCAATACAGAGAATCACAGAAACAGGAATATAGCCAGGGCTTGGGCAAAGGCTTTCCTTCATTTTTATAAGCAATTAATATTTTCAGAAATTAATAATGGGGATGCACTAAGGTGATTTTGAAGCCCTTATCAAATACTCATAAAGATTACAAAGAACAAACAAACAAACAAAAAACCAACCTAAACCCTGAAGAAGTTAATTCTAAAAAGTTTTTTCTTTATATGAAATAAAAATATTTTGTTGGGTAGCTCTCACCACCCTCAAAGCTGGAAATACTTCATATGTAACAATTTCTGTGGCTCTAGAGAGTTTAGGAGATGACACTGAAGATTCAAACAGTATTATCTGTCATTTTTGTCACCTTATTAATAATTTGTTTTCAATATATGTTATTAATTTTGTCATTACAGTTGTCCAAATTTTTCCCTTTTTGCCCCCTCCCACCCAATACACCCTCCCGCCCACTCCAGCAGTGCCTCCCTTAGTTCATGTCCGTGTGTTTTGCATATAAATTCTTTGGCTTGTCCATTTCCTCTCTTATTCTTAAATTAACATCCCCCTATCCATTCTGTAACCATCAGTGTATACTTATTTTCTTTTTTTTTCACATCCAATCAATTTATCATTCAATTACTGCCTTCTAACTGTCAGCCTCTCTAATTATATTAATAAAAGTTCTCTTTTCATTATTTCAAAGTGCTTATGTTAATTCAGTTGTTTAAAGAATAACCTTTTTAAGTCCTATCAATTGCACTGTTACCAAACACATGCACAAACACATCTACACACATATTTTTACAAATATTAACAGGAGAAAAAAGTATTTCTGCTTCTTTGACAGCATCTAATAACATAATTTAATTAATTGCCTTCAAAAATTTTCTATTAGAAATATCTTGGTCTCGTTTCTTTAATTTCTTGTCCCTGAAAAAGAAAATCTCATCTCATAATTAAATTATCCTTCCCAGGTCCTATCTGCATTTGCTTGGTTATAGGCTGAGCTAAAACAAATAAAATAAACTCTATTTTCATTCCCCAAAGATTTAGTCGTCTTTATTCTTTAAATCTGCGTTGTTCAATATGGTTGCCACTTAAGATGTGGTTAGTTCAAATTGTGATATGCTATAAAGTACATACTGGATTATGAAGAGTTAACGCAAAAAATTTAAAATATGTCAATAGCTTATATAGTTATTACATATTAAATGATATTTAGATGTGTTGTAGTAAATTAAGCATTTTTCTTTTTCCTTTTCCTTTAAAACTTTATTCTGGAATGCTATTTTTGTGAAATACTGTATCACAGAAATGGTGTATTGCAGAACTCACTTTGGTGAAAGCTGTCCTAGAGATAGTGCCAAACCCATAGTAAAAAATGAATTTGGTTTCTGAGTCAGGTCTTACCCCCTCCAATAATACAACTCAACTTTATTTTAAGCTACTGGAACTACAACTCATTCTTTTTGGAGTTTTACATCTTAGATAGTGTATAGACTTTTTTTTCATGCAGAAATCTTACTTCTATTTCTCCTCTACATGTGTTTTACAAGTTGAAGCCTTCAGAAGTAATGGCACCTGCAGTGCTCAGCTGGTTTCCACAGAGTAGAAAGTAGAAATTATGATATTTACTAATTTGAGGCAAAGAAACTAAAACCCTAGGATTTAAATAATTTTGTAGAATAGGATTCTAGCTATTTTTTGAACTTGTGGTTGCCTTCTTATGTGGTCCTAAACTAACCACTGAATTATTTAAGAGTCTGTGGAGGTAGAGATTAGGTGCATTTACATTTGAATAATGAAGTTTACTATAGCATTAATACATTTTCCCAAGCACCCCCAGTTTGGGGGCCTTCATTGCTAGAAATGTGTATTTCCACTCTCTATTTGAAAGGAACCTCACCTAATTTAAATACTAATAAGAGAATATATATTATCTTTGTACATGAGTCATATAGTTTAGTAGTTGGTAGCTTCCATCCCAAATTAGTCTTCACTCTCAGTATCTTTTCTAACCTAAAGATTGACTAATTGCTCAACACACCAACTACCAGTTGGTTGATACTTAAAACAGATTGCTTATAAAATCTATATATTATACACCCACTAACAAATACACATTTTGTAACAGTGAATATGAAAGATACCATATATTCTATGTAATATACATCCACATTTTCTTAATTTCTTTTTCCTTATCAGCATTAAATTTTTCCTAGAGTTATTGTCAGTAACTTGATTTTCCCAACTTAGGGAATAATTTCAACCTAAGAAAACAGATACAACAAAAATAGAAAAGTATACATTATTTAGTGGCTCAGTGGATTGAGCACCGGCCTACAAACCCAAGAGTTGCTGGTTTGATTCCCTGTCAGGGCACATGCCCACATTGCAAGCCAGGTCTCCAGTCAGGTTCCCAGTTGGAGGCAAGTGAAAAGCAACTGTACATTGATGTTTCTCTCCCTTTGTTCATCCTTCTCTTCCCCTATCTCTAAAAATAATGAATAAAATCTTTTTAAAAAACTACACATGATTAAAATTTACTTATAAAATGATTATTTTGTTTTAAAGATTTTATTCATTAATTTTAGAGAGAAGGGCAGGGAGGGAGGAAGAAAAGGAGAGAAACATCAATGTATGGTTACCTTTCACTTGCCTCCAGTTACAGACCTGGCTGGAGACCAGGCTTGCAACCTGGTTATGTGCCCTGAATGGGGAATCAATCAAACCAGCAACCTTTGGGTTAGCAGGCCAGTGCCTATCCAAAGATCACTTTAAAGCACTTACAAGTTTAAGTTGGTTCTTCTCCATGCAGCTACACTATGTCTTTTGATTGGTGCATTTAACCCATTTACATTTAAGGTTATTGATAGGCACTTATTCATTGTTATTTTTCCCTTTATACCTGTGTTCCTCTCAGTCTCTGTTTCTTCATCTTCTTAAAGCAGACCCATTAGCATCTCTTGCAGTCCTGATTTGGTGGAGATGTATTTTTTTTAGCCTTCTTTTGTCTAGGAAACTCCATGTTTCACCTTCCATTTTAAAGGAGAGTCTTGCTGGGTAGAGTAGTCTTGGTTGTGGCCTTTGTTTTTCATTGCTCAAAATAGTTTTTACCATTCCGTTCTGGCTTGTAGTGTTTCTATTGAGAAATCAGCTGTTAGCCTCATTGGAGCTCCCTTGTATATTATTAGCTATTTCTCTCTTGCTACTTTTCAGATTATCTGTTTATCTTTGAAATTTTTTATTTTAATTTTGATGTGTCTTGGGGTGGGCCTGTTTGGGTTCATCTTTATTGGGACCCTTTGTGCTTCCTGAACTTGCATGACTTTTTTTCTCTTCAAGTTAGGGAAGTCTTCTGCCATTACTTTTTCAAACAGGTTTTCCATCCCTTGCTTCTTTTCTTCTCTTGGTATTCCTATGCTATGAATATTAGTGTGTTTTACATTGTCCTGCAGCGCTCTTAAAACCTCTTCATTCTTTTTCAGTCTTTTTTCATTTTGTGACACTGTCTGGGATTTTGTTTCAATGTTGACCTCAAGCTCGCTGATCCTGTCCTTTACTTTCTCTAACCTGCATTTAACTTCTGTGTTCTTCAGTTTCAAAATTGTGTTCTTCATTTCCTCCTGGCTCTTGACAGTTTCTGTGTCATTTTTAATGTTGGTGTAGTTCTCATTAGCTTCTTGTAGCTTCCCTGAAGTTCTTTATAGTTCCCCTGGAGTTGTTTGTAGGTTTCTTTGAGCTTGGTGAGCTCATTAAGCTTCTCTGTAATCATTATTTTGAGTTCCATGTCTGGTAGTTTGCTTACCTTTATTTCATCTAGTACTCTTTCTGGAGATTCCTCCTTTCCTTTCAATGGGGGTTTGTTTCTTTGTCTCCCCATTTTAGGTAATTCTTTTTGTTTGTTTCTGCTTCTTATATTGGTCTGCTTTGACTTCCTGTCTTTGTGATACGGCCTTCTGTGGTATAGAGGTGCATTTATTTTACTTCCTGGATCCGTGCCTGGCAACATCACCTCATGTCCCAGTCTGGGCCTAGTCAGCCTATTGGAGACTACCAGAGATCCACTGTCTTTGTCTGTCTTCTTCAGTTGTTAAATCAGTTAACCTGTGACCTATTGCCAGGTTTAGATACCTCTGTGTGGGATAGATTAATTCAGTCGTTAATCCAATCAGTCTAGGATCATCTGCTAGGTTTAGGCACCACAGTGATAAAGTGGCCTCCTCTGTTCTGTCCATGATGATAAGGCTTCTCTACAGCTGGTATTCTCTTGGTTATTCTGGATGATTTCTCCCTAATTAATTGGTAATTCCAGATTGGTCCTGGGAGGAGATTGGTGTAGCTCCACTTACTCCTCTGCCATCTTGGTTCTCCCTGTCTCTCATTTTTGTCATGGCCAGGACTTGCATCTCCAAGGCTCAGTGGCGAGGGGCATTTTGGTGTGGATGTTCTCTGAGAAGTTACATTTGTCTCCCTAGGAGAACTTTTTATGATTGTTGCTTGGAGTGAACTCCTGAGAGCTGAATCAGCCTAGTTCTTGGCAAAAGCTGAAATACAGCAAAATAATTCATGTGTGGTAACAGTGGGAATGGGATGGAATGGAGCTAAGCAGCAGGTTGGTTGTGTGCCCTCAATATAACTACCCTGATAAGTATCAAGCCATAGCTTCCATTCCCCCTTTTCAAGTGAAGTTAAAAGAATCCATAGTTAAGACTTTATAGAGATGTTGAAATCAAAAAGACATTGACTCAAATCATATTTCAGCAACTTATTATCATATCTCCTTGGGTAATTCTTTTAACTTTTTTGAAGCTCCAGATTGACCCTTATCTCTAAATGAGGTTAAATAATGTCACCTATTATTGTCATTGGTGTTAATATGAGATTGAAGTGAAATCATCAAAGTGCTGAGCATAGTCTGTTAACTAAGTTCATATTCAAGGATAAATGCATGTATTAGCAACTACTGCCACAGTAATGCTACATAACAAACCACCCTCAGAACTAGGGGACTTAGAATCACCCACATTTATTCTTTGTAGTCTGTAGGTTTATTGCATCACTATGGGCTTAACTAGGCAGCTCTGCTCAACCTGGAATTTAGCTGGGCTTGGCTCCAGATGCTGGTTGGGTTCATTTCTGTTCACGTGTTGTTTATTCCAGGGTCAAAGCTAAAAATCAGTAGCTGTACTCTGGCCTTCTCAGGTCACTTGAGCACCAAACTAAGTCAGGAGACATAAGCACATTTAAGCCATCTGCTACCATTCTGTTGGTCAGAGCAAGCCATATAATGATGGTGACCCCAACATCAGTAGGGTAGATTAGATTTTACCATAGTAGGATAAGGAAGGAAATGAATATTTAATGAACAATAATTTCTACAACCACACTATACAACTATTATATTAATTTATTGACTATTTTTATTGGTAGGTGGAAAAGTAATGATTGATTCTTTCCACTGATTTTGCTTTGTTGCCAATTTTGTGCCAGGAATTGGCCTTAGTCACTCTCTCAAGTATTGTTAAGCTTTCCCCAGCCTTATAGTGACTTCGATGTGTGGTTTTAAAGGACAGCTTCAGAGATATTGACCTGAGCTGTATACATTATTTTCATTAGTTTGGGGATTGAAACATAGACTAAATGAATGACCAAATGCAGCTCATTTCTTACTGTACTTTGACTAATTCATTTATGGGTTTCGTGCCTCCTTGGACTTCTCTGAGCCTTGGTATTCCTAACATGAAAAATGAAAGATGTTCTCTTAAGTTTCTTCTACTTTACTGAGTATTTTCTATGAATGGAAGGACTTTTGATATACACCAGTTAGTTTCATGCATTTAAAGTAAGATAGGAAAGCATTTAACACAGTCAATTGACACTAATTAGACGGAAGGCTAGGATCAAGTACCAGATTTAGGTCAACCATAAAATAATTCATCGACTATGAAAGTGACTCACAAAATGCATTCTCTGGCCTTCGCTGTGATGGGAGAGGCAACCTGACAAGGACAGTCCAACATAAAACCATGTGTCATGTCTTAGGAATTTTTTCCCTAGAGTTATAAAAATGTAGCAAGGGGAACTGGTGTAGGAAGGGGAGCTGTTTATGACCCAGGAAGGAAAAATGAAGTTATTTGTCAGATATTAGTTGGCAATACAAGCCTTTTTGCTGGCCTGTCAACCTTCTGTGGATGGCAGCTATCAAGTCTACAGAAACATCAGCTGAAAGGTTTTCTTGCTGAGTTTGATTGTTTCTTTTCAACAACTCCATTGGCTAATAAACCAGAGGGAAAGAGCTCAAGCTGCATTGTGAAGAATGTCATTTGGGCATGGAGGAAGGTTTCCCATTTTTGAAGGCTGATAAATACTGAAATATCTTAAAAAAAAAAAAAGGTTTTGTTTATTATTTTTGGAGAGAGGCAAAGAAAGAGAGAAACATCAATGTATGGTTGCCTTTCACCTGCCTCCAGCTGGCTGGAGATCTGGCTTGCAACCTGGTTACGTGCCCTGGCTGGGAATTGAACCAGCGACCTTTGAGTTCCCAGGCCTATCCACTGTGCCACCAGCCAGGGCCAGTACTGAAATATCTCGATAGTCCCAAGTCATTAAGGTGACATGATCAAGACAAATTGACAGCTGGTCTTTCCCAATCTCTTGCTATGGAGGGGTGAAGGAAGGAGAGAAATGACTAAGATTCGTGGTTAACAAGAATCAGGCAGTCTCACATACACTATTCTATTAATGCTGCAAGAACTTAGCCAAGAAAGAATAATAACATATTCAGAAAAGGATTCAGAATTGGGGTTAAATACGTTGTTACCCAAAGAAATGGTGGAATTGACCTCAAACTTAGCCTCTGATTTGTTTTATTTTTTTTACCATATTGCATTTTGATCTCTAAAATATGCATATAGATTTAGAAAGTTTTATTGGTAATGGCTAAAAATAGAGAGGTAGACTAAATAAATGCTTACAAAGGCCCTTTCAGTCCTAGACATTTTTGAGTCTACTGCATGCAACAAATTATTGCTAGGCCAGAGCGCAGACTCTGGACGGCATAGAACATATTTTTCCTGTTTTCAGCTGTCAGTTCCTTGACTGCTTCTCATGGCCACTTTGCAAGTCGTCACTGCCAAGCATTTCTTTTTTTCAGTTTGTCTAGAAGATAGAAAGCTTCAGGACTGGATTGTTAGGCTTTGGATAGAGGTGCACGAACTATCTGTAATTATGAATTGCGTTTTTTATGCTCAGTAAGTGGCTGAAAAGAGTTCTGTGATAGAAACATTTGGGAGGTTATTGAATATGTCAACGGGATCCAAAAATTATGTACTTGCTTCACCTCTGCAAACTGTGATAAATAGTCTGTTGTTTGGAGAGTTTGATATTTTCTTTTGCATTATGGAATTATTCGAGCCCTTGTCATGGGATTGTTGGTTAACAACTCAAAGAAACCTTTCGGACTGGAACTCATCTTGTAGATGCCAGATACTGTGCCTAGTTACCTGGAAAGCAATGTAATTATTCCAAACTTCCATTTATTTCTACCATGAACCCAAGCAAAAGAGATGTATATTTTAAAAATTTTTACTTATCCTCACCCGAGGACATTTTCTCATTGCTTTTAGAGAGAGAGGAAGGGAGAGAGAAAAACATTGACTCAAAAGAGAAGCACTGATTGGTTGCTTCCTGTAGGTACTCAGACTGGGGATCAACCCATAGTCTAGGTATGTGCCCTGACCTGAAATCATCCCCACAGCCTTTCCAAAATACATGATGCTTCAACCAACTGAGCTGCACTGGTCGGGGTGAAATATGTGTGTGTTTTTTAAAGCAAATTTATTTGGTTAGAAGTGGGGCAAGTCTCATGTTTGGGTAAAAATTAGCATTTCTCTAAATAATGAAGTGAGAGGAAAAGCATTTATTCTTCATTATTCAGGTTTCTTGTTGTGTCCTTTACCTAATTACCTGGAAACAGAAGCCTTTTATTAAAATGGACAGTCTGTAGTTGTAATAGAATTTCCAAGCAGAAGAGCAAAACAAAATATGGATTAAAACTTTCTATTAAATCCCATCAGTATATAGTATGGTCTGGCTTAGAATATTGAGCTTGTTTAAACACATATAAATCATAAAAACTGTAAGCATAAATAGAAATAAAGAGTAATCAAATCTAGATGTAGGACTGGGGTGAGACTTTTCTGATCTAAAAACGAGTGGAAGAAATAACAAAGGAAAACATCAGTAGGTATTTTATATACAAATTATAGTTTCTCTCAAAATTGCTTAACAGGCAAATAAACCTGGGGAAATACTTGCTTAAAACAGGACAAAGGGCAATATCCTTAATGAGAAAAGAGCGCATGCCAAAAGGTAATAATGAAAACATTAATTTCCTCATAAACAAAGGGAGGGAAAACAAAGGCAATTTAAAATGGAGGCATATCAATGGCTAAATAAGCATTTGAGCATTTTTACATCCTCATTATCGACAAAATGGAAGTAATAACAATGGGATGTGATTTTTAACCTATCAGAGTAATAGAACTGTAAAAAATGAGAATATTTGATACTGAAGAACAATGCAGTGACTCGGACACACTCAACAGAGCTGGAAGGAATACAAAGGGATTTTAGCCTTTAAGGAAAGAACGGGGAATATAATGTAAGAGCCTTGAAAATATTTGTAATTTTACCTCCAGAATTCGGTTTCTGGGGTTCTGTTGATGGAAATGATCTGAAATGAAGAGTTTTCTGCTGAAGATGTTCATTGCAATGCTGTTTGTAACACTAAAATTTGAAAATAAATGGTTTCCAAAAGTAAGGGTGACATTAAACAAATTGCAATTAAAAAATGTAACCACTTAAATATCTTTAAAATATTTTGAATAATGTCATAGAATGCCTTAATTTTAGTGTAAAGTACAAAGTTAGAGTATAGAATATAGGATGAGATCAAAGATGTGAAATAAACTTACAATTACTGGAGTGGATTATAAGAAAGTATTCATAATAGTTTTATCCATTTAGAAAGATTATGGGTAGAGTGACCATGCAGTTTATTTTCCAAGTTCGGACACTTAGGAGATTCAAAGGAAGCTAGATCAATGAATAAAACTGAATTGTTCCTGTTACATGGTCACACTTCTCCTTCAAACGAATTTTTGTTCTTTCATTAAAATTTCTCAAAAATATTTTTCAAAATTATCAATGAGAATCTTTCTGATTGTAGTATATTGAACACACAACTTGGATGTCTATGAGAAGGAATATAGCAGGAAACATTCCTCTGATAGTAAAACCTAAGGAGAATGTTAGTTTTCATTAAAGTTCATAAATATGTTTTAGGCAAGTACTACTTTGTTTTTCTTCTTACAATAGGATTCTTTCTATTTATCAAAGCAATACACATTCAATGCAGAAAACTTAGAGAACACAGAAAAGAGAGGACATTTTGAGAAATGATACTAACGTGGCATGTAAGTTAAAGAGGTCATTTAAAATTCTTTTGAAGGTGGTCTCGGGGGAATGTGGGTGGGAAGCCACCTGATATGAGAAGTAGACAAGGGAAGTGGAAAAGAGACAATGTTGGAGAAGCATAGACTAGGCCAGAAGTAGTTTTGCAAAGCAGTGAGTTCTCATCACTGGAGCCATTTCATTTGAGGCTGGGTGACACCATCAGCTTGCTCCTTAGCCCTCTCAAGGCTCTCAGAAGTGTTCCTCAGACCCCCTTTTGCCCCAGGCATTGGTGATAGGTACAAAAATGTCAGTTTTGCAAAGCTAATCTCTTTCCACATATTTGATATGCATGTAACACTGGTGAAGTTGCAGCAGTCTCTGTGATAGCATAACTTTGCTCAAGCAGAATGTAGAAGCCATCGAGCTTGTAGGCCAAGCTGAGAAATCCCCGTTAATCTTCATTGGTTTGCACCTCAACACTCTCTGGGGGTTTACTTAGTTTTCAACTTGTTCTTAATGTGAAAGTTTTATCTTCTACATGTTAGGTCACTGAGCCATAAAAAAAAAAGTGACATAACCGCGGCCAATAGGCAGTGTCAGTTGTTTCACAATGCTCCGTATGTCTGGTGCTAGCTGGGGGGAGTTTGGGAATGAATTTCTTAATGTGGCATCCTTATTTTTAATACATAATAGTTATCACTATAATTAATGAGTACTTAGTAAGTGTTAGACTCTATTAGCTACTCTTTTGGTGTTTCATTTAATTTTTACAATAAACCCCATGAGATAGGACTGGCAACATCATTTTATGGAGAAGGAAACAGACCCATGAAGTTTGAACAACTGTTTCAAGGTCAAACAACTCATAAGTGGCAGAGCTGGCATTGGAGCCTATTGCTGTCTGATTTTGATGCTAGTTCTCTATTCTGTGATGTGTAGTGGGAATCAAAGAGACTAATGTGAGGTCTGGAATGTGGAACCCAGGGAAGAGAGTGGAATCTGACTTTACTGATATGTATGGGTCTGTGGGAGTGGGCACCAGTTTTCCCAAAGCCCTGATGACTCATTAAAGAACACAGCTGCCATGGCTAGAGAGGAGCAGGTGTTGGCACACCTGCCAAGAAGGAAGTCAGGCGCACGTTTCTGTTGACTCCAGACTATGTCTGTCCAGAACAGGCTTCTGGCCACAACTCTGGAGGAAGAGAGAGAGCTTTCCAGATTTTCCTTTCACCACCAATGTCAGGTGCTCTCTGCTGGTCTCTGGTGGGTCTTCATTTAGCATACTAACCCTTTTCTCCCAAAACACTCATTCCAAATATTAGTGCTTAAAATAATATAAACAAACCACAAGCCCACCCTCAGGTAACCTTCCAGAGTGAATCCCAGCCATTTGGAAGAGAGTGGGAGGAAATATAAACACATTGTTCCCCCTGAGGGTCAAGCCCTGCCTCATCTTTGAAGGTGAGAAAAGCTCTGTGCACATTCTCCCTGGCCCATTTCCCTTGGTCTTTGGAGCCCATTAGGTATTTCAAGCAAAGTGTCTAAACTGAGTACTTAAGTCCTGAATTCATTCCTGCTTGTTATATTCATTCTCCCCACCTTAGTCTAAGCCACCATCATTTCCCCACGGCTTCTTGGTCTGCCAGATCAGGCTCCATTTCCACCCTCAGTTCCCTATAATTAATTCTTCTCAAAGCAGCCAGAGCGTCTTTTCAAACACAAATCACCTTTTGTCCAGGGCAAATTTACTTTCCAAAGGCAGCAGCACCAAATAGATCTCATTCCACACGTTCTTACAAGGTGGTACTGAGACTCTGAATGATATTTAGGGTCTGTGTTTCCTCCCTTGGCATTGGGCAGGTGTTTGGGGTGGTGTCCATGAGTAGAATACAGCAGATTTGCAATGCTAAGTTAGAAAAGGGAATCCAGGCATCCAAGCTACCACCAGACTCTCTCACTCACACCCAGCTGCCATCTTGTGAGGAAGCCAAGTAGGGCTACAAAAGGGCCAGGTTTTTCTTTATTAAATGAACAACCCAAATTTCTGACAACTGTTCCTTCTATACATTGTCACCTTGGTCCCTTGCCATTGTCTGTTGCAGTAACTATTCCAAATGTAATCATGCACTTAATGAATACAACAAACAAACAAAAAACAAACAAAAAACCTCACTTCCTGTGCCTGGCACACTATGGAAGAGTCACATGGGATTTTTATCAGATTTTAAGCACCTATACAAGGGTTACATTTAAGTTAAAGCATTGTGCCCCAAACAATAACAACTTTTATATGCCCTTATATGCAGTATATAATTGACCTTACCTATTATTATTATTGTGGATATGGTCTTTAAACCTATCAGAAACTATTCCCTGCATTTTTTATAATCACAATATTAAGGACTTGGAAATGTTTTCCAATATAACATTTTTGTCAGTGACATCCATTTTCTGTCTCATTACCAGAAGGGGTCGTTAGATAATCTGATGGCATTGAGTAAATCTATTTCTTGAAACTGTTCTCCTGGGAAAAACAGATAAAGTCATCATTTTGTTCACTGTGGTGTCTCTAACTCACAAAATGACTGATGGGCCATAATGGGGCTGCAGTGCATCAGCTGGGGGTTGGCTTTTGGTTTCCTTAGCAACTCTCTCCTAGGGACACCATGGCAAGCCACATTTATTCAGAGTTAGAGTTCTGAAAAAAATAAAGACTATTTCAATTGAGATTTTATACACCTATATTAATTTTGCTCAAGAAGATGATTTTTGCATTGCTATCAATTTTTAGTTTGTTGTTATTTCTCATTAGAATAGGAATTCTGCCCTCAGAGGAGAGCCAGTTGGAAGGGGAGAGTGCTGGGGGTAGAGGAGATTAGAAAAGGCTTAATAACCTGAGTTGGAAAGAGGAAGTGGTTTCCTCTTAGCTCCTCCATTTTCCAGTATTGCCCTGAGGGACACTAATTTAGAATCTAAGAGCCCTGTCAAATATTTGGTCTCCTAGTACCATGTTATTTGATACAAGTAGAAATAACTTAGTCTTTCTCATTGTTTTTATGGAAAAGTTGGTCTCCGTGTGAGATTTATCGCTGTTTCCTAAACTAGGGTTTCTCAAACTTGTCACCATTGGTATTTGAAACCAGGTAATTCTTTGTTGTGTAGGTTGCCTTGTGCTTTCTGGGAGGTTTAGCAGTATCCCTGGCCTCTACCCAGGATCCCTTCCCTCATTGGAACAACCAAGTCTCCAGACATTGCTTCCTGGAATAAACTGGTCCCAGTTGAGATCTATTGTCCAAAAAAAAGTTGTCATGTAATCCTATGAGTAAGACACTGCTATTCTTTCTTTATTAGTCCTCACTTGCAACTTCTTCAACTAGATACAATTTTACAACTGTTTATTGTTGTAACATCAGTGTCTTGGTCAGCTGTGAGAAGTGGTAATTCGATCTATTATCTGACCTGTCATTTCCCATCTTTGTCATTTCTACTCGCTATCACACCTCATACTTCTTTTGGGAGTATGCATGCAGATGGAAGGGACTTAGGCCTTCAGCTCCAAAATAGAAAACTGAAAGAATGATAAAGTGAAAGGGGAGCCATGGGAGAGACTACTATGAATTTCACAGGGTATATTTTATAGAGTATTGATTCTAGTTGCTCTTATGATTAAGCCCCAAATTTGACAGAGCTTTGGGGGGATTATGTAACACTTTTAAGCCCTAAAAGATAACCAGCATTTTTCCCCAACAAGATCCATAATAAGTGTTCTAAATCAGTTAAAACAAACAAACATGTAGCTCCTTGCAGTTCCTCAAGACCAAAACTACATTTCTAGAATGAAAGTATTCCTCTGTAAACCCTAGGTTTACACCTTTATCTGATCTCAAAAAAGAACCAAAAAAGTAAGGTTATGCAAGTTTCATCCAAAACCTCCATGATGTAGTGGCCTATGCTGGAATTGAGGCAAGCTTGGAAAATTTGATACATGAACCACCTCTGTGTCAGCCATGACGCTCCCAGCATGTATTCAGCAATTTGTGGCTTGTGTTGGAACAGGTTTTAATCTTAGGATGCAGCCTATAGGAAGAGGGAGATAGACTGGATTTTTGCATTTGGCCAACTTTGAAACCCAGCACTGGCTATGTAGGTGCAGGCACCTTGATGAACCCTTCAGAGCTTGGTTTCCTCATCTACCAAGTAACAGTGTGATATAACCACTGCAGGGTCACTGCAGAATCAGAAAGAAGGAATGTATGTCAGGCTCAGAACACAGTGTCTGGCCTAGAGCTGAACCTCTCTCTGTGGGAGAGTTAATCCAGGTTGACAAGATTTCTTACACACATGGCCTCAGGCTAACACATCTAATGCAGTGTCCAGGGCCCTTCTCATGTAGATGATCAGAGCCTGGGTTTATTTTAACAACAATAACAAATTAAGGTCTGACTCAGGTTTGCAGATGACATCAGCCTGGTTGGGTCAGATACACATGGGATCCTGTTAAAGATAATGAACCCTGCCCTGTTGATTGTGATTCTGTGGCCCACAAGGACTTGGGGACCTGGGCTTTAGAAAGCTCCCTGGGAGACAGAGATGTCTTTTTCTCAATCCAGCTAGTTACAGGGATGTGTTCACTTTGTGAAGATGCATCAATTGGTATACTTTTCTGCATGAATATAATTCATACTTTGTAAAACTTTAAAAATAAAATATTTCCCCCAGCTGCACAGCCAGGTTTGAAAGTCACTGGCTTTCATCTCACCCAAGTCACATTTAAAAGTAAAAAATGATAAATACGATTTTTTTCATCACCTGAAAGAATCATTGGGCACATTTGCAGGGCCAGTGAGTCACTTCCTGGAGCTACAGGATCACAGATCCCACAACACACAGCCTCTCATCCGAGCCTTTCATTTTGCAGTTAGGGGAACTGTGAGCCAGAAAAGGAGAAGACTCCTATGGGTGACCATGTGAAGAATTGGCAAAGTAGGCACAAGTCTAGGAGACTGTTCCTGTCCTGCCTCTGTGAAATGTGTGTCTGCTGTAGAAACGTGCCCACAGTATTAGATACAAGAAAACGTTGCTCTTTATTCCTTGGCTTCTTGCCACTGCTGGACAGCATTGACCAAGGCTGAGTGCCTGGAGGGGAAGTAAGGAACTTTATTTTCCCTTCAGCATCTTATGCTCTGACATACCTTTCACTTCAGGGAATAAAAAGCCGCAAGAATAAAGTGCTTCCAAGCGTCTGCCAAAGCTCTTTCCTTTGTGGAAACTGTTTCTGAAGTGAGAGTAATACCCTCAGTCGCTCAGCCCTTGCTCAGACACTGACTGAGAACAGGAAATGGATCGCTAATTGTTCTTACTCCCACTGCTGCTCAAATGGGAATTAAAAGCATTAATACTGTTGAGCCAAAGATTGCAGATTGTGTGCAAAATGGCATACTTCTATTTGTCTTCTTGTCAAGAACAGTTAATTTTCTCCTGAGGAACTCAAACTGTGTACTGTTTTATCCAACATTGGAAAATGGGAAGAAATTGCATAGTTTAAGCTTAGAAGTATGGTATTTATTTGTAATTTCACTTTAAAGATGAACTAGTTGCGACTTATACGAAATGTCAATATGTCTAAACACAAGGCATCTAGAGGCAGTTGCTGTGGTTTTGACTAGTGGTTTAGTTTCCCATATGCTATTTTATCTACTTATTTCAGTTCTGGGTAAATAAAGTAAGCTGAGTTCACAGCACTATGGGAATTTTCCCCCCATGATGAATAAAAAAGCAGATAGAGAAACACTGTCAGCGTCTTAAGTAGATGTTAAACAGATGAAATATTGGTTGTAACCAGATGAAACATTGGGATTTTTCCCTGTTAAAATGCTGGGAAAACCATTTTATTTATTATATCACTCTGGAAGGACAATGTAGGAAAAATATGTACACTGAAGGTGGGTTGAAAGCAAAGACTTGAGTCTGAAGTGATGTAGTAAATGTCAGTTTGAACTTATGATTATCCTTCAAGGTTAGACTGGTGTACCCATTTTCAGATGAGGAAACTAAGTGCAAGAGCTGGAATCGTGCAGGTCTGTTCAAAAAGCCATACCTTCTTTTGTGCCCTTTCATGGTAATGTTAGTGAACGATGTTCAGAAATCTTGGTAGTGAGTGAGGATGCCTTAATGACTGGAACACACAGCCAGGCAAGGGAGGCCGGCATTGTGATAAACAGCTGGAAAATGAGGTGGCCGTTGCCAAGGGAAGGAGGCCAAATGGCAGTGGGAACAACTAACACAGCCTCAGAACATAGCGTCTTAGAAAAGCACATACCTCTGGTATATGGAGCAGAATTCCCAGGGAAGCATAAACCTTGACCTGTATTCAGTTTGATTAGTGAAACAACTGACATCATTCAAATGTCACAAGTCTGATTTTTATATACGCTATTGGGCAGGTACTTTTCACCAGGCAGTGAATTTAGAAATGATTACATAGAGAGGGAAAAAACATAAGTTCCACCTTCAAAATGCTTATAGCCAGGTATGAAAAACAAAACAATGTTGTGATATACAGTTGCTCCTCAGGATCCATAAGAAATTGGTTTCAGGACCCTTTACATACCAAAATGCATAATACCCAAGTACCTTATATAAAATGACACAGGGCTTGCATAGAATCGATAATTGTATATAGGCTACAGCAAGTGTGCCTACACACCAGTCACTTTATTTGTGTGGATTCAGCATAGTGCTTGGCATGCGGCAAACTCAAGTTTTGCACCTTGGAACTTCCTGAGATGTGTTGTCTTGTTCAAATATTTTCAATCCATGGTTGGTTGAATTAGCAGATGCAAAACCTTCAGATACGGATGCAGTGAGTGCAGTGAATAGACTTGGCTCAGGGAGCTGTGTGTGTTACTAAGCTCAAAGGGTTCACCCTTGGGGTGCTATGTTCAGGAATGAGGTGTGGTTGTCGTGGCAAGGTACTTTTGTTTACTTGCAGCAGTTAAAGCTCTTGTCTCCCTAAGGGGAGGCTTACTCATTGCATGTGTGTGTGTATGTGTGTGTGTTGGGGGATGGGGGGTGTACGTACACATACATACTGTTTGGTCAGTACACGTTGAGTTCTTCTTTGCAGTTGATTATACTTAACCTGGTTGAGTTCTTGTCAGACTCATCCTGTCTACACTGCATCTGTAGGAGGGTCATTGAATATCGTATTCTTGATTTGGACCTAGGAAATGAGAAGGGGCCCTCTGATGTTGGCCTGGACCTGCTCTGGCTCAGATTCCCAGAGATCTCACCGGTGGTGTTTGGGTCACAATCCCAGCTCAGAAAAAGGATACTTTGGCTCTCTGTTCCCCACACTTCCTGGTATGGGTCACCCTTGGAAGCAGTGTTCAGGCCACGATGCAATCTAGTAATATCACAACTTCTAACTGCTGTCACCAGCCTCCCCACAATGATTTGATAAATAAAACAGAAGTTGCATCCCCTCCATTCATGTCCATAGCTGTCAAAAGCTCCAGTGCCATGCTCTTCATGTTAGAAGCTCAGTTGTGCCATCTGCCTGGTGAGAGAGGACAGAGGGAATCATAGGTCCTGGCCCTGGCAGTGGGGCTTTGCACAAAAGGACCAGCGAAGGAGAAAGACTGGGGAGCTTGGCTTTCTTCCCAACCTCTCATTTCTGCAGCACCACAGTGATTTTAATTAAATGCTTCCCCTACTGACTTGGTAGCTGACAAAACCAAATGCAGAGCCATGATAAATAGTGTTACTGGAGGTGGTCAAACTTGAGTGCTGCTGCTGGAGCCCACCAGAGGCATCTCACCTGCCAGCCCCAGTCTTCCTTCTCAGCAGGACTCCCCGGGAGCTGCCTGGAGGCAGTGTGTTCTTAAAGCCTGTTGGAAGAGAAGCTTTTCTGATTTCCACTGTTTTTGGTTGTATTTTACCAAACTCCTAGTGGGAAAAGCTATTTAATTCACCCCATAAAGCTTGCCTCCTGGGTTTTGCATTTCTGTAGCAGGAAGCTGACAGCTGAGGACTCTGTTAACCCCTGGGAAAAGACAGAACAACTCCAAAGGGAAAACCTGGGTTCCCAGACCACAGTGCACAGCAGTTGAAAGCCACAGACCTGTACCCAGACCTACATGGGTTCTGATCCCAGTTCTTCTGGCTCTTCAGGGTTCTGGGGCTCATGAGTCATTACCCAGCCTTAGCCTTCTTACATACAAATGGGGAAGAATAGTGTCTGTTGGATAGGATGATTACAAGAATTGAGACCCAAACAGCACAACCAAGCCTTTAAAAACTGGTGACTATTATATCTAACATGCATTTTCCAAGTAGAGCTGCCAAGACAGTGCAAATCTATGCAAGCACGTACAGTGTTTCAGGCATTCTGCCAGTTTTTATATCATCCATGCCATGGAGGAAAATCATTTTTCTGCTCCCTCAGTTCAGGGAGAGGATTCACAGTCTCAGGATATCTTACTCAGCCCTAGCACCTTTTGTTTCAACAGCCTCTGCAACTGCCTCAAGGTATTTACCATAGCTAGTAGGAAATTTAATTATAACTTGGTCAATTGTCACCCCATACAGGGAAATTACCTTTGAGCTCATTGATACTGAGTTTGGTCCTGTATTATTTTGACCAAATGATATGTTTGCAGACGCAGGAAGTATCTTGAGTTCTGAGTTTCATCCTGAAGGGTTGTTGCCTATTTTTGTTCATCATTCTGGAAGTTTCTTCTACCATGCATCACTGCTCCTCTAGCTTGGGTCCCCAAGATACATAGAGGAGACCCACAGCCTGAATCAGAACCACCTGCAAACCTGTGACCAAAAGAAAAGAAAAGAAAAGAAAAGAAAAGAAAAGAAAAGAAAAAAAGCCCAGTGCTATACACCAAGAGATTCTTGGCTAATGTTATGTACCAGTAGCTGATTAATCTAGTTTCCCATGGAACAGGACAGAAAGCAGGACAGAAATCTTCTTTGCTTTTGCATCCTGTAATTTCTCTGGGACTTCTCTGGTTCCTCATGCCCAGGGTTCAACCAGGTAGGAAAAATAAGCCCCATCTTTTCAGGAACAACTGTCCTATCCCATCCCTGTCCCCTTTGCCCATGTCTAGACCAGACAAAAGAGAAGACATTGGTTGAGCAGTGATGCCTTCCTAATTTTTTCATTTTGTGCTTCAACCTTTACATTTGATATGCTCTGATCCCATTAGGATAACTTCCCACTGGGGCAAAAGTGGCCATTTCTGGAAACCACAAAGGAAAAGGGTTAGTGTTTCAAACTATTGTACACCTATGGAAAAGTTCAATGAGATGAAAATAAGCACTAGCTAAACTTAATAACTTTTTAATTTTATTTAAAACTGCAAGAAATACTTATTGAGAACCTACTATGAAGTTCGCCAAATATAGGCTACCCAGATAAATTTGAACACATTTTTAGTATAAAGATGCCCCAAGTATTGCATGGGATATATTTATACTAAAAATTATTTGTTTGCTTGAAATTCAAATTTAACTGTGTGTCGTGACTTTTTATTTGTCAAAAATAACAATAATACTATTGGAATCCAAGCATTGTGTTAGATGTTGAGAGTAGAGTGGTTGGGAATGATAGAAAAGGTCTTGGCCCTGCAAATGCTTTTAAGATTTTGGATGTTAACAGGAGTGTATACAAGAATGATATGCAGACATGGACACAGAACATGGATATGTGTACCAATTAGGTGTTGTATTGGCCCACTATTATGGGGTCGCATAGGAGGAACAGTGTATGAGCACAAGGGCTGTCCCCCTGAAACTCACACCTGTTTCCTAGCAGCTTGTTCCGTGTGCCACTTGACTAAGGAGAAAAATGTAAGCCTGTGTTGTGGATGTCCCTGCATGATATTCTGGCAATGGACAAGGATTCACTGTTAATGGCTTTCTCAGAAATGGCCCTAAAAGAGAACAGAGAACGAAACTGGCTCAGCGATCAAAATGTAGCAGCCTCATCTCCTTGGACATTTTATGTGGAAGGAGAGGCAGCCTGACTGAGGTTTTCTTCTTATCCAGGGGTAGTGGCTAGTGGTTTGGCTAGTAGGTCAGAGACTTGGAAGAAGCAGCACTAGAGCACTGGTGACAAAGGCTTTTGGAGAAGAGAGATGTGGGATTTCTGGAACAGCCCTGGAAAGTAGAAGTATCTGCATGTTATATGAGGGCCCAACTAGTTCTTCTAGCTATTAAGTGACTTCTTAATAGCTAGGAGGGAAAACCTACCCAGCCTGGGAATATCAATCACCCTGCTTCCCTACGCCTCCCACTGCTTGTCCCAGGGACAGGTAGATTGTGACAGGAATGTAGCCCATGTGTGTACTTAGCATGCCAAAGCTTATCTGGCTATGCCATGACACATGGACAGGGCCGAGGTAGGGCACAGTGTGTTTAGCTGGCACAAAGTTATCCAAAAACTGTGTGCATCCCCCTTCATACACACCTGAATAAGGTCAGCGATGGGGCTGCCTGAGTAGAGTGATGAGATGTGCGCAGGCACTGTGCTGTCAAACCCTCGGTTCCACTCCGGAGTCCGTCACAGGCTGGCTCTGCCATTGTAAACAGTTCATTTTGGTGTCTTCGTCTGTATCTGGGAATAATAAGACTGCATAACCTAGTTGTGAGGATCACAAAGCTGGTGTTTAAAAGTGCTTTTGAGAATAATTTTAAACTTAGAGAAAAGTTGCAAGAATAGAAGTACCTCAGTACTTCTCAAACATACATATATTCTGTGCCCTGTTTCACCTGTCGTTAACATTTTAGCCTGTATTTCCTTCATCTTTTATCATTTGTACTCTCTCTCCGTATATATACACATATATTAATATATATATGTATGCATAAGATATTTTTGACCACTTGAGGATAAGGCATATACATCACAGTCTTTAACACCTGAACACCTCAGTCTGTATTTTCTAAGAATTAAGGATGCTGTCTTATATAACCACACAGTAGTTATCAGCTTCATAGACTTAACAGGATACAGTGGTTTAATCTACTGTTCCTCCTCCCATTTTCGCAGTTGACCCAATTCTGGTCTCCACAGCACCTCCCCCTCCTCTAGGGATCCAGCCCAGGGTCAAGCTTTGTACTGAATTACATGCCTCTAGTCTCCTTGAACCTGGAGCATTTTACAGCATTTCTTTGTCTTACAAAAATAACACCATAGCAACACAAATTTAAGGCATATAAATTAAGTGGTGTGTGTATGAAAGTCTCTAGATATGCTTTTTAAACCACAAGGTCCTGTACAAGTCTAAAGCACTCAGCCAAACAATAGAGCCAAGAATTGTGTTAAATGCCTTTACCTGCCACCTCCGCTTCTTTTCTCTGACTGCCTCTCTTTTGCTCACTTCTCTCTTTACTCACTTTTCTTCTTTATATCATATCAGGGCCTCTTTTCTGTGTCCCCAGAGCACTGTAATTGAATCTTTTTGAATCACACTGCCATTATCAGTTTATAGGTCTGAATTTCTCACCATACTGAGATGCCATAGCTCCTAGAGTATGTCTTATATCCTCCATTCTGTCCTTAGTACTCAGTGAGCCTCTGGCACGAGGTAGTCAGTAAACAAAGAGACAGAGAAGGAACACCAAAGTGGATAAATTCAAATCTATTTAAATGCGCTTCCAGAGAATGCAGTGTTGACTGGAAATTTCTCAGTCTTGGTATTCACGTAAACTTTTGATGTGTAGATTTAAAATAATTGTAGATACATTTAGTTAGTAAATTTACATCTGTTGTCTCAAGGAGCAAAACATTTTTCTCTACTGCATCTTTTCCATCTCTCCCTATTTAGTCCTTATTTAAGTCCCCCAAAGAACTCATATGCTATTTCCCTTTTAGATTCTTTCTGAACTCACAGTCTGAAGGGATTTCCCCTTTTTCTGCATCTCAGTCTTGGTATTAAGGTAAACCTTTGAGTCTTAGCATGTGCGTAACCAGTAAGACCGTTGGTTTGATGGAGACTTGACACTTGTTCTATTATCTACAAATTATTAACTCCATTTAAGATCATGGTCAACATAGTTGTATCTAAGTGAAAACAGTAATTAATGAAGCAAAACCATATGTAGGAAGAAAATTCAATATTTAAATTAACACAGTTGGGGGGAAAAACTGGTATAAAACTGGAGCACCAGATGGTATCGATACATTTTACTAATTTTCTATTCATATATTCAATTACAATTTAAGTAAAAACTAACATGGGTAATTTATCTTATGGTATTTGTATGCACCACCTGATTATAAATCCCCACACTGTCTAATTTACACACCAGTCTCACTTTGCACAATTCATGAGCAAACAGGGCACGTCCACAGGGTGCTGGCTCCTCTGGAAACTAGGAGGGGGCTGTCGTTGGGTAGGAAGTCAGCACTGATTTCTGTTTTACAATAGTCTGGATGTGAAATGAAATACAGGATGCCCAGTTAAATTTGAATTTCAGGTAAACAAAGGACAATTTTTAACACACATGTGTCCCAGATGCACGAGACACTAAAATAAAACTTTGTTTCCCTGTGCATTCCTATGCTTTTTGCCACGGATTCATCAACCTGAAACTCAGGCTCAGTGGAAAAAATCAAGGCTTTATAAGAGGTAGGAGTGTCCAGGAAAAGTTCTGCCATTTTCAGCAGCATCCGAGGACTGGTCCGAATTTAGCAGCCACAGCCAGGGCCTCCCAGAGAAGCCAGTTGGGGCAAGCAGGACCAGGCCCTCGCCTGCCCTGAAGCCAGAAAGAGAACAGAGCAGGCTTTCCTTTTGGCCGGCCCTACAGACAGGTCAAAGTTGTGTAGGTGAAGAAAGCTGTACCCCACCCCACCCCCATCTCCTTGAGACAATGCAAAGTAAATCTCCACACTTGCTATGTGCTGTCATATGCGTAGGTTTAAAATAATTGTAGGTACATTTACTTTGTAAATATGCATCTGTTGTATCACTAAAGGAGAAAAACATTTTTCTCTACTTGATCGTTTCCATTTCTCCCCAATTAGTCCTTAAGACTTCCAAAGAGCCCACATGCTATTTCCCTTTTAGATTCTTTCTGAACTCTCACAGCCTGAAGGGATTTTCCCCTTTTCTGCATCTCATGGTTAACCACCTTGTAACACATCACTTTTATCTTGTGGGGGGAATTTCTGTATTTGCTTTATCCCTCATTTAATATAGAAACTCACTGGGGTAAAGAAACATGTTTT
The DNA here is from genome assembly GCA_004026585.1 of Noctilio leporinus. Lineage (NCBI taxonomy): Eukaryota > Metazoa > Chordata > Mammalia > Chiroptera > Noctilionidae > Noctilio > Noctilio leporinus. Next base: position 40,155 of record PVIW01009441.1, read on the forward strand.
TAGTTTCAGAGTACCATATCAGTGCCTTAAATAAATAGATGACCAATTATTGCTTAAAAAGAAAAAAAGGAAAAAAAAGAAAAAGGATGAGCTGCGCTTTAAACTTAAATGTGGTCCTCAAGAGAGAACCAAGATGGCAGAGGAGTAAGTGGAGCTACACCAATCTCCTCCCAACACCAAACTGGAATTATAATTTAATTGGGGAGAAATCATCCAGAACACCACCTGGAGAGAAGTCTTAATAACCACGGGCAGAACCAAAGAGCTGATTCATCGCAACATGGCTGGTAGGAAGTGCGGAGACGCTAGAGGGCTGGCAGGGCTCCCACAGGTGGCAGCTGAAGGGACGGAGAAACATTTCAGCAGCTGGGGGTTCCACCTGAGAAGGGTGGGATCTAACCCCCAAGTGGGCTTCCCAGCCTACAGCAACACAGCTCAGAGTGAAACAGCATCCAGCTGTGAAAAGCAAAAAGCTGCCAGAGAGACTGAATTCTTAAAGGGATCACGCACAAAAATACAGTGGCACCCACCTACCCTGGGCTCCAGCAGAGAAAGGGCAGAGTGGATTAGAGACACTTAAGGAGGGTTTGGGTCAGTGGCTTTAGGGGTAGAGTTGAGGGAGCAGCCCTTGAGTCCAGTGCTGACCCATCCCCCACACAGCCAGCAGACCACTCTTCTCCAAAGGGTGGGAGCCTGAGGGGAAGCCATAGCCCCACCCATAGGAATTAATCTGCCCCACCCAGCAGTGTCTAAACCTGACCTCAGGTCACAGGTTGATTGGATTAACAACTGGGGGAGAGAGACAAAGACAGTGGATCTTTGGTAGTCTCCAGCTGTCTGGCTGACTAGGCCCAGACTGGGACGCAAGCTGACCTGACGTCACCAAGCACAGACCCAGGAAGTAAAAAAAAAAGTGCACCACTACACCACAGGAGGTCACACCACTAAGACAGTAAGTCAAAGCAGACCAATCCAAAAAGCAGAAATAAACAAGAGTCACCTAAAATAGGGAGACAAACTCTCAGCAAATGGAAAGGAGGAATCCCCAAGAAGAGTGCAAAATGAAATAGAGGCAAGCACACTATCAGACAGGGAATTCAAAATAATGATGATAGAGATTGACTTTGGGGGGAATGGGTTGGTTGGGAGGGTGACAGTGGGGAGCAAAAAGGGGATGGATGTAATACAACAACAATAAAATTAAAAAAATAATGATAATAGAGAAGCTCAGTGAGCTCAGCGAGTTTAAAGAAAACTGCAAACAACTCCAGGGGAACTATGAAGAACTCCAGGGGAACTACAAAGAACTGCAGGAAAACTATAAGAAACTTACTGAGAACTACACCAGCATTAAAAAGAACATAGAAACCATCAATAGGAGCCAGGAGGAAATGAAGAATACAATTTCTGAATTGAAGAACACAGTAGAAGGAATCAAAAGCAGGCTAGAGAAAGCAAAGGATTGGATCATTGACCTGGAGATCAATGTAGAAAAAAATTCCCAGGCGGTGCAACAAAATGAAAAAAGACTGAAAAAGAATGAAGAGGTTTTAAGAGAGCTGCAGAACAACATGAAAAATAACAACATCTGTATCATAGGTATACCAGGAGGAGAAGAGGAGGAGCAAGGGATAGAAAACCTGTTTGAAAAAGTAATGAATGAAAACTTCCCTAACTTGAGGAGAGAAAATGTCATGCAAACTCGGGAAGCGCACAGGGTCCCAAGGAAGATGAACCCAAACAGGCCCACTCCAAGACACATCATCATGAAAATGGCGAATTTCAAAGACAAGGAGAGAATCCTAAAAGCAGCAAGAGAGGAACAACTAATGACACACAAGGGAGCTCCCATAAGGTTATCAGTTGAGTTCTGAACAGAAACACAACAAGCCAGAAGGGAATGGCAAAAAATATTTCAAGCAATGAAAAAACGAAGGCGTGCAACCAAGAATACTCTATCCAGCAAGGCTGTCATTCAAAATGGAAGGTGAAATAAGGAGCTTCCCAGTCTAATAGAATACATCTCCACAAAACCAGCATTGCAAGAGATGCTAAAGGGTCTGCTTTAAGAAGAAGAAACAGAGACAGACAGACAGCAGCACAGGTACAAAGGTAAATGGATTAAATGCACCAGTCAAAAGATATAGGTCAGCTGAATGGATAAGAACCAACTTTAACTTATGAATGCTTTAAAGTGATCTTGTTACTATCCCTGAAGAACCCTGAAACACCAATTCATAACCTATGTACCCCTCTGTTCATAGCAGCACTATTTACAATGGCTAAGTGCTGGAAACAGCCTAAGTGCCCATCAGTGGGTAATTGGATCAAAAAACTTTGGTATATTTACACAATGGAATACTACACAGCAGAAAGAAAGAACTCCTACCCTTTGCAACAACATGAAAGTAACTGGAAGGTATTATGCTTAGTGAAATAAGCCAGTCAGTGAAAGACAAATACCATATGATCTCACCCATTACAGGACAATAATGAACAAAACAAGCAAAACAGAACCAGATACATAAATACAATGAATAGACTTTCAGTAGGCAAGGGGAAGGGGAGAGTGGGGAGGAGGAGGCAAAGAAGGGGAGCAGTTTAGTTAAGGAACTAGTATGGAAGAACCATGGACATAGACAACAAGTGGGATTGACTTTGGGGGGTGGTGGGTGCATGGGGAAGGGGACAAAGGGGAGTATAAAGTGGGTGGATATGATACAACAACAATAAAAAAAATAGTAAAATGAAATGTAACCCATTTTTTTCCAATAAAAAAATGAGGGCTTCTTGGAGAAATAACTTATTACAGAGGTGGAGCAGAGGTGTGTTATATACTATAACACTCAAGGCTCTGTTTAAAAGGTTGCAGGAGCTAACTTGCAGGTGCTTCCACTTACCAAATGCGAAATAATTTGAACAATAAAATTAAATATAGTGACCCATAGAATAAATAAGAACCCATGAGTCCTCACTAGGATAAACATGTAAATGAATTCATAAATTAACGTCACTGACAAAAAAGCTCTCCCTTACAGAAAAATTCCAACAAAATGTGGAAATTACACTATTAGCTTTTTGGCAACTACTATAGTAACAGTTGTTTTTTGCTAAGTATTATCAAGGATGCCAAAACTTGTGGGCAAAAGTGTGATGAGAAGTGGTACTGTACATTGTCGCAGTGTATGACCTTACAAGATACCTGTTAATTACGATGAAAAAAAGTAACTTCAGTGCAGAAATCTGGCAGTTGTCACCTTAAGTTAATGTCAGTAATGAGAGAAATTGCCACCTTATGCCTCCTGATATGATGCGCTGAGAATGCACACTTCTCCCGGGTATTCCTGACAAAAATGCATAGCATGAATATAGACAAAAGGAGGCATCAAAGCTAAATTGAGAGATATCCTACAAAAGGTTTGCATGTACTCTTTAAAAAATGCCAATCCTTCACTAAAGAAAATATACAGATGGTCTATAAGCATATGAAATGATGCTCCCATCCTAAGTCATCAAAGAAGTGCAAATGAAAGCAACAATGAGATAACCACTAGTATCTGGTAGAATGGCCAGGAGTCCAGAATACTTACAGCACTGGCAAGGATGTGGAGCAGCAGGAACTGTTATTCATCGCTGCTGGGAATGCAAATGGTATAGCCACTTTGCAAGGTAGACTGGCTGGCTGTTTCTTACAAAACTAAACATACTGTTAGCATATGGTTAGCAGTTTCACTTCTCAGTATTTTCAAACATTGGCCTTTAAAATTTTCCTTATCACTAACTTGCATCTTGTTTGCTCAAATTGGCTCGTCCATTTGGATCATTGACCCAGTTTTCTGGTTCTAACCTGACATGCCCATGGGGTTCTGCTCCTAGAAACTTTCTGATTCAGGTGTTACAACCCCAGGTGAAAGGGCTACCCTCACTTGTTTCTCCCAGTTTCTGGATATTGCTGTCACAGTGCGTCAAGGCATGAGGATTGTCCATACAGTAGTGGAAATGAAAGGAAAAAAAAAGGTTCACACCTCAAGAAACTTCTGAAGGCATTATTCATAATAGATTTAAGATATGCCTCTTATTAAAGTAATGTCATATCTCTTGATCATATTGCAAAATTTTTCATTTTGGTAGCAGATATTAAGTATAAAATTGATGAAAACAACAGAAGAGAGAGAACATAGGGGTTACATGAGGCAGCCAACTGCATCAAATTTGTAAACTGAAAAAGTGATTATTTCTTCAAATGATTATTTTCTGAGTTCACCCAAAACCGATCTACAAAGCATCCAATCAATTCTAAATAACAGGGTTTGCGATTTTACTGGACCCAAGACATGGTGTTTACCATTTATGGTGGGTTTGTTTTTCAGATAAATAGCCTGGAATCAAATGCTTACATTTATTCTTCAGATAGGTCGTGGCTTAATGATGTCCAATGTCTGCACTGTAGCATAGAATTAAACGTTTTTTAAAAGTCTTGTCTCTTTATGCATAGAATTTTTGTGTATTTTCAGGGACTAATGTTGACAAGGGTACTGGTCTTTAGATCAGGATGAGAATCAGGCCAGATGATATCTGGAAGATCTGTTTTATAATTCCCTAGAGCATACACAATGTATGCTAAAATACATGTAACCTGGATTCTTGAAATAAAACACAATGGAATTGGAAGCATCTACAGAAACTTAACCCAATTACATTGTTTTAAGGCTCTAACTGTGGTCAAATGCAGCCAATGGCTTTGTCATAAATTAGGCAAGCCTTTGAGGGAAATTCTTAAAAATGACATGTACGTATTGACAACCAAGCAGTTCTCCTGCTGTGCTATAGAAAGAGGTGCCAGCTCAATGAGGTGCTGTCGGAATGACTGAAAACCACCTGCTGCCCATTTCTGCTCCGCAGTATGAGCACCAGCCTCCTCGTGGATTATCACTGCTGGTTGGAGAGAAAGAAATTGCACAACGTGCTGATTATGGTTAACTGGTTGGGAAGTCTTTGTATCCTGGGTCTTGGAAAACTCACAAGGGCATGAAGATGCCAAGTGACAGGAAGGAGACAGGGAAACCTATGACAAAGAACACAGCCACTTATTCACAATAAGTCAGGAGAGGCATAGGCTTGAGTACTCATTACGCTTGAACCATGGCTCTTTTGTTTGCACTAGAAAAATCTTGTATGTGACTGTAATATTTGGGAATCTTGGTAAAAGATTCATTTTTATTTTTTAATGTAATAAATAAATTGTTGGTAAATCTAGCAAAGGAAATTAGAGGAAAATAACAAATGAACCATTTAAAAATGAGAAATGTTAACCAATATAAAAAGGATTAACTTCATATGAATATTATGTTTACATATGTATTAAATTAGAAAAAGTCAGTAAGCTATGTCTTATTTAAAAAAACATGAATACCAGTATGGATGAATAAAATAACAAGCCTAATCAGATGTATGACAAAGAAAATGGACAAAGATATTACAGTTTACAAAAAAATCAGTTAAAAAAAAATTAGAATATCATTCTTGTTTCAGCCATTCAGTAAATAACCCCTCATTATTAAAATAAATTGATGATAAAAACAGAATCAGATGATAAACTCTTTTATAAGGCACATTTCACTATGATCCCCAACTTAAAGAAAATAACATATATAAATTTAAACTACTCATTTTAATTAATTAATTAATTAATTATTTTTTATAATTTTATTTTTGTTATATTACATCCATCCCCTTTATGGTCCCCTCTGTCCTCCTAAACTACTCATTTTTATAACATTAATTGGAGAAAGCTGGAATCAAAATTGTGTATACAGTGTGATTTCAATCATGTAACAGAACTACATATTACAAAAAATAAAACTGGGAAGGAAAAATGTCAAAATATTAGGAATGCTTTATTCTGATTTGAGTGATTTATTTTCCTTTTCAGAGGTTTTTCTAATTGTCACTATTTTAAGTTGATGGGTGGTCAGAACTGTTGTAGGTAAATTATGTTCCCCCTAAAATGTATATGTTGAGGTCCCAATTCTCAGTATCTTCCTCAAAAGGTAACTGTATTTGGAGATGGGGTCTTTAAAGAGGTAATTAAATTAAAAGGAGGTTTTTAGGTTGGGCCTTAATCAACTTGGTTTCCTAATAAGAGGAGAGTAGGACGCAGAAAAACAGAGGAAAGACCAAGTGAAGGTACAGGAAGGTGACAACCACAAAAGAACAGAAGAGAGAGAGGCCTGTAACAGATCTTCCTTTACAGCCCTTACAAAGAACCAAACTTGAGGACACCTTGATCTTGAACTTCTGACCCCCCAGAACTACAAATATGGGTGTCTCCTTCCTCTCTCCCTCTTTCCCTCCCTCCCTTCCTTCCTACTTTTGTTCCTCCTTCCCCTCCTTTCTCCTTCCCTTCTCTCTTTTTCTCTCTCCCCCTGCCCAAAGTTCTTTCTTCATTGACCAATCAAAATCATCTCATTGGAAAACATTGAGGAAAAGATTAAAAGCGTGTTTACGTATGGATTTTCATAATACTACTGGTGAAGAACTTGGTTGATTGGTTGAGGAGGAGTTTGACACTTACGGGGTGCATTGCCAGGGGCGAGGCACTGGGCCAATCACAAGGCAGTTCTGTTTAAGCAGCTTTGAGCTTTATTCCACAGGTAACAAATGTGGGAAGAATGGGTGAAAGTTTTTTGTGTCCATAAAAACGGGGGAGAGGGGAGTTGTCACTCTACAAAATCAGCTCCATTTGACCAAAAATGGATCATTCAGTGATGTCAAGTTTTTATAGCTGTTAAGTTACAGCCATATTACTCTTGATACTCCTGAAGGGGAGAAAATAATGCTGCCAAATTGAAACTCTAAGGCACAAAGCATCAATTGCCTTTATGATTCAAGTCTTGGCAACACAAACATTTCATAAACTGTGATAGTGGAAATAAAATTTGGTTATGCACAGAAAGAGAATTCTACAAGGTTCATGTGGACTGTTCATATTCTGTAGATTTCTAAATCAGAGGACCAGACAGGTGACTTTGATGCTAGGTGCATTGGTGTAAACTTTATGTCCTCAAAGAAATATGCTGTCATTCATCATTTCTCTAGGTCTCTACCCTTTTATTTTCGTATGGGCATATTTGCAGAGGAATACTAATCTACTGTAAACAAAACACTCTGTGAGCAGGTGGACAGTGGCCACTGATCCCAGTCCTCTTGGAGGGTGGCTGGGACTGCGGAGGCTTGGTTCCCATCAAGGGAACAGGGCTGCCTATAAAGCACGGGCTGTGCAAACAGTTTACTAGTTGCTGAAGAGGAGAACACATTTTGGATAGCTAAGTAAATTCTCCAAGTTTTTAGAGATGTTGGCTCAAAAACATTTTTACAGCCCCCTGTTCACCAAGCTGATCATTTCCATGAGTAGGAGACAGCTGGCAGTGGGGTAAAAAGAGTTATGCTCTGGAAGTCAGCAGGATGGGACCCTCCCCAACACCACTACTGCAGCGTGACCATGTATAGTATACAAATGTCTGGCCACTATTCTGCACACCTGGAACTAATACAATATTATATGCCAACTATTATAGAAAAATTAAAAAAATTAAAAGGTAGTTCAAAGTAAGATCACTGTGGTGTTGAGAAGGTGGAAAGCGGGACATAGAGAGGGCCTTAGTCCACAAAATATTAGAATGTATTAACTGAAACCAATTGAGCAGTATGGTACAGCAACCAAATTAAAATGTAAGTCCTCAGAAATAGATCAACATATGACACATTGCGTAAGTGTTCATTAGTAATGATGAGATAGCAAGTTGAGGAGGAGAGTAAATTTATGTTTGTACATTATACTATACATCAAACTCTGGCTATATTACAAAGCTAAACATTTAAAGTTTTAGTTTTAAAAAGAGGCAAAGTACAGTAATTATAGAAATTTGATCAAGATGTTTTCAACATGAATCTGGAAAAAAACTGCTAAATGAAGAACCAATTCAAATGCATAAAACACCAAAAAATACACTAATCTGATATGAAAAAATAAAATTTTAAAGTATACAATGTGAAAAATTTGGTAAAACATTAATATTTGCAACACATTGTATGCTCATTCAGTTTTATAGAGAAAGCAGGAAGAGTCTCAGCTAAATGGGTCCAGATGAAGCATTTTGTCAAATGTTTTCATTGAATCAAGCATTTATTTCTGGTAGGTCACATATATTTATATTAGCTTATCACAACTCTATCAGACAAGAGGTATTCATATTTACACCTTGCAGGCATTATCCCTCTTGGTCCCATAGACATAGAAAACAGAGTTGGAACTTTTGCTTTAACCACAACTGTTTTATTTGTTTGTTTTAAATTTAGATATTCCAGCAGATTAATGGTCAAAAATGTTCAGCAAGTCATTGCTTTAATATTCATTGAACACCTACTACATATCAAGCCCTGGGCTGGGCACCTGGAATTGAGATGGATCAAGACAGTCAGTGGAGAAATAGGGAAGTGAAATGACCACTAACAATGCGATGTTATGTACATTCTACTGTGAAAATTAAAGCAGTGTTGACTGCCAAAGCATTTTGACAGCCAAGCCAAAATTTGAAATCACAATGATAGAAATCTTTTAAAAAGCAATGTACTGGTATAGATGAAGAATTTCAGAATGTTAACTCCCTTTGACACAGTAATCTCTCTTCTTGAAAGTTCATCCTAGAGAAATAATTCATCAGAAGGAAACAAAAGTATCATTTGTTAACTTGTTAAATATTTTTGCCTATTGCCTACCAGATTTTGTACAAGGATCTGGGGAGATGAAAGTGAACAAGAAATTCATTCCACAAGTCTTCATCTCATTGTTCATTGAAAACTGCAAACAATACTAAATAATGGAGAGTTATTTTAGATATTATGGTATGATACATTGACTAGCATAAATATAGCAAAATATTAACATTATGTTTCAAAATTACATAGGTAAAAGGTTGTTTTCATGATACAATGCTAACTTACAAGTTTTGTATATATTTTTGTTGCTGTGATAAATATTTATAAGGACAAAAGCTAGAAAAGTACAGCTAATAAGAAAAGTTGTATTTGGGTCTGGGGATAGTGGGTGATTTTTATTTCACAAACTTAATGTTACTGCTGTTGAGCTTTTTCAATGAAAAACAGAATGGAGAATAAGAATTCCTATAACCAAGGAGTGATCCTGGAAGAGATTAATAATTGATTACAAAGGGGTTTGCAAACGTGAAGCTCTGGGTAGCAGTTCACGGAAGAACAAACCAGCACTTTCAGGATGTAAACATATGCCTGCCTTAGGCAGGCAGGAAGGAGATCTTAGAAGATGGTGGGAAGGGTTGCACTGAAAGTCATCCATATAATACCGTAATTACCCTGAAATTACTGGGTTTTAAAGTCCCACTAACAGTACAATACTTGTTAAGGGTTGTCAAATATAATTTATTCAGAATTCCCAGGGTCAAATATTGAGCATAAAAAATGTATTTTAACACACTTATAAAAATGATAAAACACGTTTCGAATCTTGGTCCCTTTGAATCTTCCTCCAGTTTTCTAGCTCAGCTATTTGCTCTTAAACCAACTGGCCTGAAATTTAGAAAGTAGGAACCCTGGTCTTTTCCCTTGAACCACATTCCTTTCTGCTGCCTTTTTGGTTCCTGGTACCTTAATATTGTAGAGTCTAACCTTCTGTCTACAAGAATGAACTAGTGGAAAAGATAAGACAAATGTTCCCTAATGCAAGGTCTAACCCAGGACTTCCCTGGTTGCACAGAAAGAACTCTTCTTGTGAGCAGGGGAAATGAAAATGGTGAAGCAAGGACAAGCTTTTCCCCTGACTTTAGTGGTAAGGAGTGAGTTCAACAAAGAAAAACTGAATACGTCAGTGAGGTAGACAAGACAATAACGGGATCGTACACAGTGGCTTCACTAGATGTCTGAGTTGCAGAGTCTACTGTGGACTTAGGTGTGTGTCTCAGGATATCCAGCACTCGGCTTGTGTAAACAGGACAGTAGATAGGAGCCAGACCTTGGACCAGGGCAAAATGAACACATCACAGCCAGTGTCAGGTGCTATCCTTTGTCCAGGTTCAATTGCTCAGCACCTTTTGGGCAGTTGGAGGGAGGCTTGGTTCTGTAATAACAAATTACATCTATACCTTGCCCAAATATACCTACACTGACCCATTCATTCTTGCATCAGTTCAGAATTGCCTTGATTGTTTTTCTTTTTGATCAGTAATATATTGGCTGTAGATACCCACTTCTGCCTCAGATGAGAACTGGTGGACCCCCCTCATAGCCCATGAGCAACATTACTTGGCTCATACTTGGCAAACGAGAATGTTAAAAACATCAGTCAGAGTTTTGTTTCTTTTTCTTTTGTTGTTTTGAGTTTTGTTTAAAGTAACTGTTTTATTGAAGTATAAGATACAAACAAAACAGTACCCAGATCTCAACTTCCTGCTGAAACACATCTTGGATATGAATGCATCCTTTTCACCAAAATCCAGACTAAGAAAGAGCATGAGTCAAGTCCCCAGAGTTCCCTTCTGCCTTCTCTCAGTCTTATCCCTGAAAATAATCTCTGTCCTCATTTTTGTCACCAAAAGTTACTTTTGCTTGTTTGTATACATAGATGAAAGCATACTGCATGCACTCCTGGGTTTGCCGCCTTTTACTTATCGTGTGTCTGAGGTTGACCCCATGATCATTGATTTTCATTGCTGTTTGGTATGTTGTCATATGATTAGTTCACATTTACTTATTTATTTGACTACTGATGGACTTTTAGGTTGTTTACTGTTTTGCCTATTGAAATAATTTTGTCATAAAATTGTTGTATATAATTTTTGGTAAATACCCTAGAGTAGACATGTTTGGAGCTCAGTGCCCAGACCCTCCTCCATCCTGTGCACGCCTTTGCTTTTGAGGCCACAGAGGAAGGGAGAAATGCCTGGAAATTTAAAGTGTTGCCTGTCTCACCCACACCTTTGCGCTCAGCAGGGGTGTGAAAGCCCAGCTCCATGGCCTCAAGGAGGATAAACTTGGAGGCCTACAGCATAGCTCCCCTGCAAGGGGAGGCTGAAGCTTCTCTCTTAGGATTTTGCCTGAACTCACAGCCTTGTTTGACTTCTCTACCTTCTGTCCAGCTGCCCAACTCACCCCTGAAAGTACATTCTTAATACATTGCTGGCACACTGATCCTCACCTCAGGGTTTGCTCCTGGGAATCTTGCATCACTCACACAGGAATGCATTTCTCTTGGGCAGATCTAGGCGTGGGACTGCTGTGTCAGAGAATGTATCTGTGCCCCGCTTTCTGATGTGGCTGCACCACCTAATACTCCCAGCAGCTGTTTATAAGAGTTCCAGTCACTTCAAATTCTTGTCAACACTTGCCAACAAGTCTTGTCCTCAGTTCTTCATTTTTCAATGGGATAGCTTTTTCTTACTGATCTGTAGATGTTCTCTTTTATATATATTCTTTTTTATTTTATTTTATTTTATATATTTTTTTAATTTTAATTTTATTGTTGTTGTATTACATCCATCCCCTTTTTGCTCCCCTCTGTCCCCCTCCCCACCCACCCATTCCCCCCAAAGTCAATCCCACCTGTTGTCCATGTCCATGGTTCCTTTATACTAGGTTCTTGTCTAAGCTGCTCCCCTTCCTTGCCTCTGCCTCCCCCCTCCCCCTAACCCCTTTCCCCCTGACCACTGAA